>JASDQU010585491.1:0-50422 GCA_032191745.1 Picea mariana
CCTCTGGTTGGCACACGTATACCACTTCCTTCAAATCTCCATTGAGGAAGGCACTTTTCACGTCTATCTGGTGGACCTTCCAGCCTTGTTGTGCTGCCATGGCTAGAACGAGACGAATAGTGCTCATCTTCGCTGTAGGAGCAAAAGTCTCCTCATAGTCAATGTCTTCTCGCTGAGAGAATCCTTTCGCAACTAACCGTTTTTTGTACTTGTCAAGTGTACCATCTGCCTTGTACTTGACCTTGTACACCCATTTGCAGCCAATGGGTTTCTTCCCTGATGGAAGAGTTGTGAGATCCCAAGTCTGATTTTTCATCAAACTTTCATGTTCGACCTCCATGGCCTTTTCCCATTCAGTTCTTCCTTTTGCTTCCTTGAATACCTTAGGCTCATAGATCTCCTAAATATTGGCCATAAGAGCAAAGTTGACTGTGCCAATTTGTTGTTTACTCTTATCTCGTGATGATCTTCCCTCGATCATCTCTCCTATCCGAACATCTCCAATGGTGTTGTGCCACCACTTGGGTCTTTTGGAATCCCTGGCTGCCAAGTCAATATTGCCACCATGACTTGGGCTTCCTGCTTCAGAATGTACTAATTTGACTGACCTAGGAGACTCATCCTGTTCTGAGTCCTCGTCATCATGCTCAGAATCTTTCCCCCCTTCAGGTGGAGCTATCGGAAGCTTGACACCTGAATCTTCAATGACTTTTGGTTGCTCAGTAACTCTGAATGCGGGAGGAGTTTGGAAGGGTCCAACCTCATCATCGACAACAACATCTCTGCTAAAGCTCACCTTATCAGTGTCAACATCAACTAATCTGTAAGCTTTATGGGTGTCGTTGTACCCTGTAAGCATCATCTTCTTACTCTTCGGATCTAACTTGGTTCGTTTCGCAGCTGGAATCCAAGTGTAAGCAGTAGAACCAAAGACCTTCAAGTGACTTACTTTGGGCTTTCTTCCAGACCATGCTTCCTCTGGAGTCTTCTGCTTTACCGCCATCGTGGGAGATCTATTCAACAAGTACAGTGCTGTGAACAATGCCTCTGCCCAAAACCTGTTAGGAACACACCTGTTCTGCAACATACATCTGGACATCTCTGTGATAGTGAGGTTTTGCCTTTCAACCACCCCATTCTGTTGTGGAGTATAGGGTGTGGTGTATTGTCTCTTGATCCCATGTTTAGCACAAAAATTATTGAATTCTTTGGAGCAGAATTCTCCACCATTATCAGATCTAAGAGAGGTAATATGACACCCTGACTCATTCTCGACTAATGCTTTAAAGTTTTGAAATTATTTAAACACGTCAGACTTCAACTTCAAAAAATACACCCACATTTTCCTACTGAAATCATCAACAAACAGAAGGAAATACCTGGCACCGGTGATTGATGATGTGTTCATTGGTCCACATACCTCTGCATGAACCAGCTGAAGGACCCTCTGCACTCTCCAAGCTTGTCCTTCATCAAATGGCGCTCGATGTTGCTTCCCTGCCTGGCAAGCTCCACAAACTCCCTAAATCTTCTGTTGAATGTTTGGAAGTCCATCTACCAGTTTCTCTCGTGCCAACTAAGAGAGGTAGTTAAAATTGAGGTGCCCATACCTCTGATGCCATAGTGTGCAGATGTCTGCTGCACTCTTCGCTGCCAATGCATGCTCTCTGTCCGGCCCAATATCCACCAATCTGAACATACCATGGTCCTCCACACCAAGAGCAACGATCTTCTTGGTATTCTTGTCAACGATATAGCACTTGTGATCGCTAAAGTTGGCATCCAAGTGAGGAGAGTGCCTCATAATCTGACTAACTGAGAGCAGATTAAGCTCCATACCTGGCACATAGTGGACGTTGAGAAACATAAGCATCTTTCCTCCGAAGGAAATCTGAACATTCCCCTTGCCGACTATATTATACTCCTCGCCTCCACCGAAGATCACCGAGTCTTTGGATGGACTAGGTGTAAACTMTGTGAACCAATCTTTCYGATTGGTGAAATGCCTGGATGCGCCTRAATCAACAAACCAAGCAGATGACTTGGACTGATYTGCTTGTGTACARGCCATAAAGRCATAGAAGGCTGCCTCCTTCTCCTCTGTGTGCTCTGCGACATGGGCCTTCTGCTGAGACCCTCCGTGGTTGTGCTTCTGATCTGCCAACCGCTTTCTGCAGTGCTTCTTCATATGGCCAGTCTTGCCACAGTAATGACAAGTGATGGTCTTCAGGCTTTTGGTGGCATCTTCATCATTGCCTGGACCAGGTTTCCCTGTCCATTTGCCTTTGCCTTTGGCTTTGGCTGCAAAGGCCTGCTCTGAACCCTCTGTCTCATTGTTGCTCCCAAACTGCTTCTTCCACCTGTCGTGCTGCAAGAGCTTATTGGATAGCTCTCCAAACTTCAGGTCAACGTCTATAGCTGTGATGTTCAGGGTCTCAAAGAAGTGCTCGTAGGACCCTGGCAAGCTGTTCAGCGTGATCACCACCGTGTCCTTTTCTGCCATCTTCCAACCAATGGCCTCCAACTGCTCCCGGATGTTCTTGATCTTGAGTAAGTGCTCTTGGAGAGAGGCACCCTCACTCATCTTGATCGAGAACAACATATTCTTTAAAAAGAACGCTCGACCCTTATCTAAAATCTCATGGGTCTCTTTCAACTGTTTCCAGATCACCGCAACAGTCTTCCCATTTTGAACCTCAGGTAGCATCTCATCTGTCAGGGACAATTTGATCAGCATCACGGCCTCTCTGTCTTGGCCATCAAACTTGTCCTGGTCTTTACCTGCAACCGTGGGACGAGGACTTGTGCCCAAAACAACATCTGACAGGCACCGGTACGCAAAAATGGCCAACATGTGTTGCTTCCAGGTATTGTAGTTCTTCCCAGAGAACTTTTGGTTGCCTTCCAACATGATGTTGATCAATGTAGCCATAGATGATCGTAAAATACTGAACTTAGCAGATAAATAATGGCAAAATACCTGCAATCTGGCTTCTAAAACTGAAAAATCAAATGAACCCGGCTCCGACTGATCCAAAATCCTTTCGGCTCCTTGAGTGTGCTACGCTGGCAATCCCTCGATCCGTCACTGCCGGCAGCAATCCCTAGGTCTTCAGGCGCTCCCAAACTCCATGGCCCTAACCTCGCTCTAATACCATGTCTCGGAAATCGAGCACACACAGAAACCAAGATAACTTGAATAAGGTTATCTATCTTTATTCAATCAATGAAATAAGAGAGCAAATAGCTTTCTTATATAGGTTACAATCAAGTAGAGTCAAACCACTTTATGAATGTGGGATAAAGTGAAAATATAACTAAAAGCAAATATCTGACCTAAAAGCAAATAAATTAACCTAAAGTCACTTTGACTTTATTAATGCCTAAGTCTGATTTCTAAATGACATTATAAACTAATATTTAATTTAACAGTTCAAGTCTAATTATAAGCGCCCATCCTTTCATTCTTCGATGCCTCCACTTTGTCAACAGCAGGAACATCCATCACATCAGCTTGTTCTTGCAGCAGAGATTGGTCTTGCTCCATGAGGTAATGAGTCCAGGTATCATGGTATGTGTCACTCTGATCCTCAAAACCTTTGAATATGTGTATTTAATTCTTTTTGCTTCTAGCGTTTGCTTGGACCTTATGCTTTTCCACTTGACCACACCTGGGGGGGGTGACAGGATGCCCTAGTAAGCTAGTACCCATAGGGTTTGAGTTGCCACTGGGGGGATTCATGAAAGTCCATCGTCCGCTCCCACCATACTTACCACTTTTCATCTTTTTCCCGCTCATCCATCCCATTACACTGGTCAGGGCATTGGGTTGGCCAAATATCTAAGGGTTGTACCTTACCTTGTGGGAAGAAGGGGCTAAAGGCCCACAAGGTCAACTTAGCTGGAAAAAGGTAAAATCCAAAAGAATGAAACTTAAGATGCTTCGCCCAGGGATCCCCGAGAAAGTAATAAAAAGCTTCTCAGCAAGAAACAAAGGGACCCACAAAAAATAATAAAACAAGACCTAGTTAGAGGATAGGGGGTCTCATCACGAGCCAACCTATTAGCTCCATGGGCATGTTGCGCTATGACACTACCAACAGTTGCTCACCACGCCAGGGTAGTGGCTTTTGGTGGCATAACAAAGAGAAAGGGGGTCTCATCATGAGCCAGCCTTCTCATTTTCATGAAATGCTTGTGGGTAACATTGCCACCACAGGTTACCACGCCAGGGCAGTGTCCCCTTCCCCTAACTAGCCTCTTCAAAGAAAAAGCAATAAGAATAAAAGATAAAAGACGTGAATGGGCTTGGAAACATTTGCATCCATGACAAGGTGCAGCTCACCCTCTTCAAAGGCACCCACAAGTTAGCCATGCATTTCCCTGCTATCAATGCACCCACTGCCCAGACATCCCTTACAACCTCATCCACTCACATGGCCTAGATTTGACTTCTCCCTGAAACATCCCACATCCAATGAGCATTAGCCCAATAGGATGTCCTAGTGTTCCCTCCAAACTTGGCTTGCAGATTAGCATAATGTCTTTGAGCACTTGTCCGAGTAAAGGGGGTTTTATGCACATGTTTAATAACTTGATGATTTGATGTGAATGGCATTGCTATGATCCCTATGACTTATGAGCCCATGGAGGGCGTATATGTTGATGTTGCAGGGCCACACCCGATAGACTGGTACACATGAGGAGATGATTAGCTCGGACCTCCACGGGGCTAAAAGCCCACCAGATGGATGTTGAGACCCCAGCAGAGGGCAAAGACAGATCAGAGGATTGCACAAGAGAGAGAGGAGGACATTTCACCAGGGGCAACCTGGCAAGCATGGACCCAAGGGGGTTGTGCCCTTTCCACCATGTGTAGGCCTTGGAAGGCCTGTGACATCACCCAGGTCACGCATGACGTCATCCAGCGTTTTGGGATGTTTTGGAGGCAGTTGTGTGCCAAGTGGCAGGTTCCTGAGGCCCAAAAATGCCTAACGTTTTGCTCCAGGAGGCCAACGTTGCCCAAAAAGGGCCTAACATCACCCTAAAAGGGCATGACGTCACCATAGCAGCTTGTTTTAGGGTTTTATTGTGACTTTTAATGTAAAAACTGGATATTATTTGTAACTGGCCATGTTGTCCTTTTTGACCTAATTCCAATCATTAGTATTGTATAAATAGGGGGAAAATCCTCCTTATTTTTCATGATCTTTCACTCACTTGTGAGGTCTGAAATTTGCGCCCTACTTAGGGTTTTATGACTGAAATTTAGTGCGCACTTATTGGAGAAGGCTAATCTTGGTGTTTTTGGGCATTTTCTTGGTGGAAAGTCTTCAACTAGGGCATATGCTAGATTATTCTTGGCGAATGTAAGTAAAATTCTGCAATTCTTCTTTCCTTTGAATGGTTATAGTATCTTTACTTTGCATTTCACTAAGATTATGAAATTGCTAGCTTTAAAAACCTAAGATATTAAGCACATGTTATTGTCCTTATCTCAATAACTATTCACCTACTAGATTTTGCCAAGGAGCCGTTTTTCTTGAAGCCATTACTAAGGACCTTGCCATTGCAACACCCTAGCACTTATTGCTTCATCTTACTCGTCATTTTCTTTATCATTGAGTTAAAGAGGAAGGAAAATCTACTAAGGCCTAGGGTTACCTACACCTTAATAGTTATTTTCCCCTAGGGTTTGGTGGTTAAAGCCTTGGCTTACCAACACTTCAATTACGAACCCTCTTGTCTTTGGCTCTCCTATTATCATCATTTTCCTTCAACATTTGCTGCCACTTTATTAACTCCATTTGCCCTAAGAAAGCACAAGTCTCAGTCCTCCCTTGAGTAATTGATCAACACAACCTTCAAAACCTACTCTTTGAACAACCTACTAACACTTTCTAACCCTAGAATAGCTTGACCTACTAACAACATTGTTGTTGTTACTAAAGTAAGCTACAACCATTAGATAAAGCATTAAAAGCTCATAAAGCAATTGTAAAGGCTGAATTATACTTTGTCTTATGTGCTTCTGTCAAATGCTAATGTTATGACTTCAATGGTTAAAGGTTTTCAGTCGTTTTGAAGCTAGTTTCAAGACATTTTATGTGAAGTATTGCTCTATAAATATTGATGTTATAAGATTTTTGTTTCGTTCACCATATTCAGCGAATTGTTATTTTTAAGAAAGTCGATGGTTTTATGAAGTGCTAACCAGCAAGTGCTCTTGCAAATATATAGTTTTCATGTTGCTTTGTTTCGGGCAGGTACACTTCTGGCATATTATCTCTTCATTTGTTATTTAAACCGAACTTTCTGATCGATGGTTTCTTGTGAGAGGGGACCTTTACCTAGCTACTTTTAATTTTCCTTCTCAAAACCCTAGGTCACCAGGGACGTCTCCCCTGGGCCTACCACCCTAAATAGAAAGAGACATCCTATTGAGGTGACAGTGATAGGATGGTCTCTTGTTACGCCAATTTGCTTTCCTTTTACCTTCTCTTCTATAAAAATACAAATTGTGCGATAACATTTTGGCGTCGTTGTCGGGGAACACTAAGTCAATCTTCCTCAAACAACACTTTTTCGGTAAGCCTTTCCTTAAGAATCCTTATCTTACAAGCTTACCTGGCGACTCCATTAAGGGTGGTTCCCTTATCTCTTTTATAATTTCAAGAAAATTATCTGGCGACTCCACAATCCACAAGGAGGTACAACAACCCTCCCCAATCCTTTAGAAGAAAGCCTCCCTGAAACTCTCCTGTAGTAAAATCACTCTTCGGAGGCAGTCTTCCTTTAAACACAATGTCTAGCATGGGAACTCAGACCACCATTCCAACCCAAGCCAATAACCAAAGCAATGGTCATCCAATCTTTTCAAACCGCTAGACATGACAGCTATACCAGGCTACCCTAGGCAAATGCCCCCCAAGTATGAGAAATGGCTGCCCAAATTCACCAGTAATGATGCAATCAATGTCAAGGATCATATGATCAATTTTTGGACATTTTTTCAGCTTCATCCCGTTAGTGATGATGCTGAAGACTTGGCTATGAAATTGTTCTCTGCTACCCTCCTTGATGGCTCAAGGCATTGGTATAATAGTCTTCCTGATGGCAGTATTAAAACCATGGATAAGTTAGAAGAAGCTTTTCTTAAACGATGGAGTATCAAGGAAGACCCCAACATGCTACTAACAAGGTTGAATAACCTCTTAAAACAAGAGAAAGAGACCATTAGAAAATTCCACAGTAGGTTTGAAACCCTGTTGCAAAAATTCCCTGCGAGTCATCATCCAACTCATAGTTTCCTTCTTTTCATCTATACCAAAGCCTTTTCTGGTCAACTAGGGCATCTCCTCAGAGATAAGAACCCCCAAACGATCCAAGAAGCTCAGGAAATAGCCACAAGGATCGAAGACAACCTTCTATCATCCAAATTTGAACCTTTCTCAGCCCCAAGAGTCAGAATAGACACTAAACCCAAGATAGTCCACAATGTTGAGCCTGCCTCGAACATTAGTGTTAGCTTGGCTAAGTTGCAGATGATTATAGATGGTATGGTAAAAACCCAAGAACTGATGATGAATAGGATTGTCAACCTAGAAAGGGTTCAGCATCAGGCCCCTAGGGTTCCATACAAGGGTCAATTCTAGAAAGGGAACCAAGTTTTCAGACCAAAGAATGATCAAGAGGTCCCAAATACTTTAGCTCCTGCAAATGTGGTGAATGAAAACCCTTGGTGTTTGCAATGCAGTGAATCACACTGTGAGCATGAATGTCCTTACAACAATGGAGGCCATGACCAAGTAAACATAATGAACCACAACATAGAGGGCCCCCAGATCTGCCTTAATATTTCCCCTGAGGAACATCAAGAGGGCATAAAGGAAGCAGCCAAGAAGACTAGGATGGAGGTGATAAATAGCTTGGATCAAGAATCAGGAGAGAAATTGAAGAAAAACAATTCCAGGTGTATACTAGACAAAAGAAACTAAACCAACCTCTCTCTACCAACCCTGCAGAAACCCAAACCAGGCCTCCACCCATGAACATTCTCCTTCCTAAGAACCTTCCCAAGGCTGAAAGAGTGGACTTAAACTTTGACTTTGAAGGGGCATTATCCAAGATGCATGTGACCATCCCCTTAAGAGAAGTCATCAAGGTACCATCTGTCAAGGAAAGATTTGATAATTTCTTCAAAGGATTAGATGGACCAATGGACCCTCCTATTATGTTACAAGTTGATCACTTTAGGGTCCAGTATGATGAACACCCACATTTCTTCATGACCTTGTTGGTGAATAAGAAGTGCCTCAACCACTGTATGCTGGATTCAGGGGCAGGTGCCAACATGATGTCCCTCAAGGTCATGCAACAATTGGGCCTAAAGGTCACACGACCTTATAGGAATGTGTATGGCTTCGAGTCTAGAGCCATACCTACACATAGGGTAATTGAAAATGTGGAAGTATGCCTTAAAAGATACCCCAAGAGAGTGATCCATATTGACATTGTGGTAGTAGATGTCCCAGATGTGTGGGGGATGTTATTGTCTAGGAAATTTGCTTCAATGCTGGGAGGCACTCTTAAGATGGACCTCACCTATATCAATGTACCTATGAACGATGGAACAATAAGCCGTCTCCCGAATGTGCCAATGACCAGAATCCATGTGCAAGAAATTAGTGACCCCGTCAAAGCTGAATTTTCTCTTGATGATATGCCCTTTGCTACGGAGGAAGACTTTGATCAAGTACAATGGTTGAAAAGAGAAGATTACCAGCAACTCCTGGACAAGTATAAAGACAAGGAAGTTGGGGTTGTCAAGTTATTAAAGAAAGGAGAAGACATTGTATTGATTCATCCATCCCAACAAGAAGTTTTCACAGCAGAATACCACCCTCCTCCCTCTGCACAGTACACCACAGTTGTCCAAGAAACAACCGACTTCAGAACCAGAGAATACAGAGGAGGAGACATAGTATGGATGTGGGACACCAAGAAGGGAAAGCCTACTAATGTCAAAGGGAATACACAATTTTGGTTTGGACCCTTCAAAATTGGAAGGAAGTCGGTCAATGATGCCTACTATTTATCTACATTAGAAGAAAAAAGGCGTCCATTACCAGTTAGCGGGAACCTCCCCAAACCCCATCAGGGGGTGGAGACTTGACTTCACAGGTAAGTGCAGGTAAGTAGGCATTTGCATTCATTATATATACCATTTGCACTTCATGCTAGAGTAGTTTGTATTCCCATTTGTACATATGCTTGTTTTCACATTTTGTATTATATATATGAGTCGAGGGTGATATCACCACCCCAAATGATTGCTAACAATCTTATGTTGAGATCAAGCAGGTCACAGGTTATGCCAGAGATGTTGAGGTTCTCATGCGCTCTACAGTGAACACATGTCCCCGAGTTGGAGCGAGATGTTATCCCCTAACCTAGGTATAACTAAGGAGATTATGTCTCGACGCCCACAGGTCCTAGACATGGAGTACTGAGAACCAGATCGATTTGAGCATGGCCCTAGAGGGCCCATCCTTTCATTCTTCAGTGCCTCCACATTGTCAGTAGCAGCGGCATCCATCACATCGGCCTGGTCTTGCAACAGAGATTGGTCTTGCTACATGAGGTAATGAGTTCGGGTATCATGGTATGTGTCACTCTGATCCTCAAAACCTTTGAATATGTGCATTTAATTCTTTTTGCTTCTAACGTTTGCTTGGACCTTATGAATTTCTACTTGACCACACCTGGGGGGAATGACAAGATGCCCTAGTAAGTTGGTACCCATAGGGTTTGAGTTGCCACTAGGGGGATTCATGAAAGGCCATCGTCTGCTCCCACCATACTTACCACTTTTCATCTTTTTCCGGCTCATCCATCCCATTACACTAGTCAAGGCATTGGGTTGGCCAAATATCTAAGGGTTGTACCTTACCTTGTGGGAAGAAGGAGCTAAAGGCCCAGAGGGTAAAAGTAGCTGGCAAAAGGTAAAAGCCAAAAAAATGAAACCTTGAGATGCTTCGCCAAGGGATCCCCGAGAAAGCAATAAAAAGCTTCTCAGCAAGAAACAGAGGGACCCATAAAAAATAATAAAACAAGACCTTGTTAGAGGATAGGGGGTCTCATCACGAGCCAGCCTATTAGGTCCATGGGCATGTAGCGGTATGATACTACCAACAGCTAGTCACCATGCCAGGGTAGTGGCTCTTGGTGGCATAGCCAAGAGAAAGGGGCTCTCATCACGAGCTAGCCTTCTCATTTCCGTGAAATGCTTATGGATAACATTGTCACCACTGGTCACCACGCCATGGAAGAGTCCCCTAACTAGCCTCTTGAAAGAAAAAGCAATAAGAATAAAAGATAAAAGGCATGAATGGGCTTGGAAACATTTGCATCCATGACAAGGTGCAGCTCACCCTCTTCAGAGGCACCCACGGGTAAGCCATGCATTTCCCTGCTATCACTGCACCCACTGCCCAAACATCCCTTACCACCTCATCCACTCACATGGCCTAGATTTGACCTCTCCCGGAAACAGCCCACATCTAATGAGCATTATCCCAATAGGACGTCCTAGCGTTCCCTCCAAACTTCGCTTGCAGATTAGCATAATGTCTTTGAGCACTTGTCCGGGTAAAGGGGGTTTTATGCACATGTTAAATAACTTGATGATTTGATGTGATTGGCATTGCTATGATCCCTGTGACTTATGAGCCCATGGAGGGCGTATCTATTGATGTTGCAGGGCCACACCCGATGGACAGGTACACATCGGGAGATGATTAGTTCAAGCCTCCATGGGGCTAAAATCCCACCAGATGGATGTTGAGACCCCAGCAGGGGGCATTTACAGATCAAAGGATTGCACCAGAGAGAGAGGAGGATGTTTCACCAGGGGCAGCCTGGCAGGCGTGGACCCAGGGGGGTTGTGCCCTTTCCACCATGATGTAGGCCCTGGAAGGCCCATAACGTCACCCAGGTCACCCATGACATCATCCAGCGTTTTGGGGGCAGTTGTGTACCAAGTGGCACGTGTGGCAGGTTCTCGAGGCCCAAGAAGGCCTAACGTTTTGCTCAAGGAGGCCAACATTGCCCAAAAAGGGCCTAACGTCACCCTAAAAGAGCATGACATCACCTTAGCAGCTTGTTTTAGGGTTTTATTATGACTTTTAATGTAAAAACTGGATATTATTTGTAACTGGCCATGTCGGCCCTTTTGACCTAATTCCGATCATTAGTATTGTATAAATAGGGGGAAAATCCTCCTTATATTTCATGGTCTTTCACTCACACTTGTGAGGTCTGAAATTTGCACCCTACTTAGGGTTTTATGACTGAAATTTAGTACGCACTTGTTGGAGGAAGGTTAATCTTGGTGTTTTGGGGCATTTTCTTGGTGGAAAGTCTTCAACTAGGGCATATGCTAGATTATTCTTAGTGAATGTAAGTAAAATCATGCAATTCTTCTTTCCTTTGAATGGTTATAGTATCTTTACTTTGCATTTTACTAAGATTATGAAATTGCTAGCTTAAAAAACCTAGGAGATTAAGCACATGTTATTGTCCTTATCTCGATAACTATTCACCTACTAGATTTTGCCAAGGAGCCGTTTTTCTTGAAGCCATTGCTAAGGGCCTTGCCATTGCAACACCCTAGCACTTATTGCTTCATCTTAGCCATCATTTACTTTATCATTGAGATAAGGAGGGAGGAAAATCTACTAAGGCCTAGGGTTACCTACACCTTAATAGTTATTTTACCCTAGGGTTTGGTGGTTGAAGCCTTGGCTTACCAACACTTCAATTATCAACCCCTCTTGTCTTTGGCTCTCCTATTATCATCATTTTCCTTCAAGATTTGTTGCCACTTTATTGACTCCATTTTCCCTCAAAAAGCACTAGTCTAAGTCCTCCCTTGAGTAATTGATCAACACAACCTTCAAAACCTACTCTTTGAACAACCTACTAACACTTTCTAACCCTAGAATAATTTGACCTACTAACAACATTGTTGTTGTTACTAAAGTAAGCTACAACCATTAGATGCAGCATTAAAAGCTCATAAAGCATTTGTAAAGGTTGAATTATACTTTGTCTTACGTGCTTCTGTCAAATGCTAATGTTATGACTTCAATGGTTAATGGTTTTTAGTCATTTTGAAGCTAGTTTCAAGACATTTTATGTGAAGTATTGCTCTACAAATATTGTTGTTATAAGATTTTTGTTTGCTTCACCATATTCAGCAGATTGCTTTATTTAAGAAATTCAATGGTTTTATGAAGTGCTAACTAGCAAGTGCTCTTGCAAATATATAGTTTCCTTGTTGCTTTGTTTCAGGCAGGTACACTTCTGGCATATTATATCTTCATTGGTTATTTAAACCAGACTTTCTGATCGGTGGTGACTTGTGAGAGGGGACCTTTACCTAGCTACTTTTAATTTGCCTTCTCAAAACCCCAGGTCACCGGGGATGTCTCCCCTGGGCCTACCACCCTAAATAGAAAGAGACATCCTATTGAGGTGACGGTGATAGGATAGTCTATCGTTATGCCAATTTGCTTTCCTTTTACCTTCTCTTCTATCAAAGTACAAATTGTGCGATAACAGGTAGTGCAAGGGTTTCTCCATCAGAGCTTCCAGGAGCTAGAGCGCTTCATTTCAGTGGATTGGGCAACTTGTGAGGAGGGCGCACCATGCTAGGGCGCATCTCTATCTCTTGGACTTGTGTTGCAGCTTGAGACAAGTTGCTATCAGATCAGGTTCATTTGTTTTATGTACTTGTTGTATTCCACCTTCTATTCTCCACATATTTTATATACACATATTCCAAATTGGTTTTCCCCGAGGGGGGTTTATCCAGGGTCATGTTGACCAAAAATACCTGTGTTCATTTTTATGTATGCTAGTGTTTATAACAGCATTATTTCAGCAGTAAAGATTTCTAGGTGTGTTACATATTTTATGGTATGCATGTGCTAATACTTTGCCCTAAATAACTCCTAACCCTAAATAACTCCTAAATGAACCCTAAGAATTGGCTACAACTTTGCCCTAACGTAATACTAACCCTAGCGCACTTTTTGAGCTAGTTAGAAGTGGTTTTCATTGGCTGATTTTTCTGTTATAAAGCTTGGTTTGCTACAGCCGTAAGGCTGATAAATATCACTGCAGTAAAGCTTTTGTTTCAGCGTTGCTTTTGTGATAGAGTATTGGTTTATCGTTGTTGAGTTAAGCTATCCTTCACTAGCTTGTCTCTTACTTATTCAATCATACTTTTAGCACTTATTTTGCAGCCTTACTATCTTCTATGTGCTGATATATATCATTTACTTTTGCTGCAATTAGGAACAGCAGGATTAACTTGCTTGTACAACTAACATATTATGTCATATGCTTGGTTTTCCTTGTGTCTCGGGCAGGTATTATCACTTGGCAGGTTACTCAAATCATTGGCAACCATAAGCAATCCTCTAGACTCTTTCCCAAGCTCCATTTTCCATCTAGAAAATTGACCTTTAGGGGCATCCATTCATACATCTCCTTTTTCGTCTCAATCCCCCCGAGGGTCAGCAGAATTTCCCCCTTGAGGTGACTACCTCACCTCTAAAGTGACGGGAACACCTGCCTAAGGTGACAGTGGGTAAGTGCTCTCTAAGTTGTCGCCAATTAGTGGTTGGGTCGAGCTTTGTCCAAACTACAACTTGTGCAATAACACGCCTGATGGCTCTATTTCGAGCAAATAAAACATTAAAAGTCAAGTTATTTCAAACAAATTAAACCATATAAAACCAAAGCCATTTCAGCATTCCAAAATCCCTCAACCAAGCAACATCATAGTCAAACACAAGAAAAAATCCTAGTAAAGCTTATGAGATGAAATACAAAGTGAATCACTCAAAAATTCAAAAAAAGAGGTGGGGATAGGTTTTCAAGTCTAAAACTTGGGCTTTTTGCAGTCTCAGCACCATCTCAACATCGTCCCTGAATAGGAATAGGAGGCCAAAAAGATAAAGCATTAAATAGCACTTTCCCTCTACTATGTTTAACATGGACCATTTTGGAATCCTTGCATTGTCCATAATCTAAATCTGATTTTAGAAGAAATTGAAGCTAAAATTGCATGGATTAAGGACGTCACAAGGCAAGCTAGGGAGATCATAAAATTCATCACCAATCTGAAGCAATACATCAAGAATACTCCAAATTGGAGATGCTAAAAGTTGTAGAGAAAAGATATGCCTCAAACTTCATCATGTTGCGTCGCCTTGTTAAGGTCAAACGTGCATTATTGAGTATGGTGGTGGGTGTAACTTGGGCTGAGTGGAGAATCGAGATAAGTAGATTCTGAGAGGGGAAGTATAGTGTGGAGGTTGTTGATTGATGAGGATTGGTGGAGAAAGATAGATTTCTTGCTCAATTTCACATTACCTGCATTTGACCTTCTCCGAGATGTAGACATAAACATACCTTTCTTGAGAGAGAATTATGATGGCATGGATACAATGGTCTAGAAAACCATCGATATTATTGCATGGGAGGCTCCTACTATTCTTTTTGTTGAGGTTGATTTTGTTGAGCATATGAGATCCATCATTGTTATGAGGTGAAATGGCTTTAACGCTCCATTGCACACTTTAGCACATGCTCTAAATCCAATATTTTATGATGAATTCATTGTTCAAAGCAATGTGAAGAGGAAGGCCCCACATAAGCACAAGGAGGTAGACAACGGAGTGAAGAAATCCTTCTAGAGGTTGTTTACAACTTCTTTGCAAACCGAAGTGAGGGAACAATTTGCTTGTTTTGTTATTCGATTAGAGGATTTTGCAAACATATCATCTTTGGATGAAAGGAGGAGCATAAACCCGGTTAAACGATGGACTTGTCATGGGGCAAATGGTGTATATTTGCAAAACCTTATCAATCATATTCTCTCACAAGTGGCAAGCTCTTCATCGACGCAAAGGAATTGGAGCACCTATGATTTCATTCATTCCATGGAGCGCAACAGGTTGGGATCGCAAAATGTCGAGGACCTTGTATTTGTGCATTCAAACCTATGCCTTGTGTCTCGTCGGGGTGAAGAATATACAAGTGGACCTCGTAGAGACTGGGATGTGGAAGCAGAATTCGCAGACTTAGAACTCTCTCTTGATATCCTTGATATTGGTGGTGATGCAACCAGAACTACAACTGCCTCTTCTTCCAATCCACACTCTAGTTCTACCGAACAAGCATCTTGGTCTATTTTTGTTGATGAGGATGTGTTGGATTAGGATAGATAATTGTACTTTTCTTTAGTTCATGTTTTACTTCATTTTCAGCACACATAGCCTCGTGTATAAAGGTTGTTTTGGATGTATAGCCTCCTCATCTATAAAGGCTAATTCTGGATTTTGCATCATGTAATGATATCTATGGGAGTTAATATCAATGTTAACAACATCAAGATAATATCGCCAACATCGCGATATTATTGTCGTTTTGAGGGTCAACATATCGCCCGAAAGAGTCGCGACATTTTCCTCCAGCGATAATATCGCGATATTTTTGAAAATGTCTCGATATTTTCGAAAATGTCGTGACAATATCGCGAGTTGATGGAAAAATGTCGCAGAGCCCGCAGACAGTCACGATTTAAAAGCGATTTTTTGGTTTTTGAGTGTCATTTTGCAAACAGATTGTGGGGTTTGGAAAGCAAAGGAGCAAGAGCCGGAAAAAAATCTCATTTTGCAAACAGAAAGAGGCTAGTAATCTACTAATTAATGGTAATATTAAATTCTTAAAGTAAAAGGGACATTCTCCTTCATCTTTCATTTTCATCCTTTTACTTAAATTTTTAACAATACCATTAATTGTTTTAGGATGTTTGAGAGTGGTTCCAAACTCACTGGACTTCATATGGAGAAAGCAGAATTTTAGGTCCCATTCAAAATTCAGCAGACTTAATGATTTTCAGGATTTCAAGATTGGCAATATTGCAACATTTCCACTAGATTCTATCATGTATGAGGGTATGGAACTAGCATTTAGTCAAGAGCACCAAGCCATCTATGTACCTTGATGTTGGTGGCATTGATTGTTGAACTCTTTTGTCATGACCCGAGTAAAAATGTACCCTTCACTCAAGTAAAATATCTGATTAGGCATGTTAAGCTTTTCCTATCTTATTTTAATGCTTAGAGGGTGACACTGATAATAAGGATCCTAATATAGGCAATGATGTTGATGATATGTAGTTATTTGTTGTAGCATGATTTTTTTTGGACTCAAGAGCCCATTTATAGCCTCTTTGTTGATGTATTTTGGTTCAGAGATGGATTGCACTCGGTGCTATTTTGGTTATATGCACCCTCACTTGCTATTTACATGAGAAACTTTGCATATTTGTGTATAATGGTTTGGATTCATATGGATGCACATGAATATATCACTCCGACAGAGCGAGTTGTACTTGGCAGTAGCACTAGTAGAGGACACCGGAGTCCAATGCCAGCCCCAGGGCCTTCTTCCTCTAAAGGAAAATCCATTTCTAGAGCCATCACCTTTGCCCGTAAAAGGGGCAGAGGGAGTCGTTAGTTTATTTATCTGATTTCATTGTAGATGACTCATGATGATGAGATACATTTATTATATTTTTTGATGAAATTTTGAGGCTTCAGAGTCCGGACATGATTCAGTGTTGATCTGTGATATATTCTAGTTTACTAGACATCTTATACATCTTATATATTAGTTCTCTTTTCATATTTATGTGGAAATACATTTATTTGATGTTGTTGATGCTTTAGATATTTAAAAAATTGAAAAACGAATATTTTTGTATTTTTTTCTTCTTACCACATTTTCCGATATTTTCCGCAATGTTGCCGATATTTTCGTTTTCAGACCCTCGACGATATTTTCGCCGACACGATGTTGGTAACACTAGTTAATATACAAATTGTTTTCCTTCTAAAATGTCATTTATATGTACCATTCTTATTTTCTTGCAAAATAATGTGTTATTTTTAAAAACACTATATCAAGGTTCCCAGAACCGGACCGGTCATTGAACCAGTCAACCCAAAAAACCGGAACCGGAAAAAAAAACGGTCAATAAAAATACATAAAATATTCAAATTTTGAAAAAAAAATACATATTGATGTGCATCCATGTGAAGCCAAACCAGTATACAAAAAATTGCAAAGTTTCTCATATATATATAACAAGTAACATTGTATAAAACCAAAATAGCACTAACAGTAAGTGGCAAGTGCACTCCATAGTCATATGAATATCTGGATTCTGAATCAAAATACATCAAAAAGGCTCTAAATGGCCTATAAAGTCCAAAAATAACTCTAGAGTCTAGGCTAGAGGCTAGAGAGTAGAGACTACACAATCTAATAGTTTGAATCTGCATTACTGAAACTCAAACTCGGACTCAGAGTCATCATCTACATCCTCAACATGAGTAGACTCAACAGGGGGATTCCGAGCCTTGCTTGATTCCCCTGGTTCAGAAGGCAAAGATACAGTTGCAACATCAGTGCACACATTCTCTTGATGTGGTTGGGGATCCAAATCCATCTAGGAAAGGTCTTCATTGTCAAAAGTTGTTATTGAGTCTCTTTTTTTTTTACTTTTTAAAAAAAAATTGCAAATCCCCTCACTTTTCCAGCCTCACGAAAATAATTTATGGAAAAAAAAAAAAAAGGAAAAAGCAGTTTGAATGTCCGGTTTGAACCGGTTGAACCGGCCGGTTTTACCAGTTCCGGTTCGGTTCTGGTAAACTATATACATATATATAGATAGATAGATAGAAAGTATTCTTTATATACCATGTTTCCCTTCACATACCCATTTTGGGAGGTCAAGCTTCCAGGCATTCCCATTCTGGAAACTTGTAGATGTTTCCACGTTTCGTGCAACTTAGTGCTAAACTTGACAAACTCCATGTGGCATACTTTCTATATCTTAAACTGATTGTCCAGAAAAGGCAATGTGCATGTTCTTTTTCCAAGATAGCAGTGGATGTGGCTGCTAAGGAGAATCACACATTTCTATTATGAGCAACCCCAAGGCTTATTTCAGCCAGCTGTAGCATGCAAACCCATGATAACAGTACTGTTTCTAAATGTGAAACAGCTGGAAGAATCTTCAAATTGCACCTGTTCTGCATGCTGTAGTTTCAGGTTACCAATTCTAATCTTGAGCCTAACACTACAACAACCGAAGAAATCCTCACACAAACCACCAATCTCCAAGTGCCATCACATAACAGCACATAAGCTTACTGAAACACCTTTCTGGGAAACCCGTACCTGCATTTTTCCAAATATAACTCACATATTCAGCTAGTAAGAATACCCTCCAGCACTGATTTCTGTGCAGAAGACTGCTGGTGAGCGACTGTTATTTCCAATCATCCACCAACAGGAACTTCTCCTTCCAAAAAGTTTGCTCTATCTCCTTCAATTATTTGAAAACTGCACATAATAATCCTACAGGATTCGCCCTGAATGATATCGTAAAGTTGTTTTTTCCAAATATGAATGAAAATCTGTTTAAATGGAAATTTCCTTTATCCAGTGTGCTGTCTTTGTAACCATCATTTTCTCCCTTGAAACTTGCAAATGCATGCAGGTTTGAGAAGGAAACATCTTCCTTGAAGTAAAAACTGCCAACTGTAACCCATTCCAGTGAATTTCCATTTGAGACTAGGATTTCCAAGACTATCTTTCATGCTACTTTTGGCCAAGGAAAGTCGAATTAGGATTCAAAACTGATTTGCATGCAAGGATGGGATAAAGCAATCATGTTAAGTTTTAAAGCTTAATGAAATTCGCAAATTTGCTAATTATGCAAAGTAAATCGAACTAGCTTTTCTGTTTGACAAAATTAGAATGAAAACTTTGATTTAAGGTTTTCTTGGCTTGGTAAAATTAGCAAAGACACTAAGTGTGGATGACCAAGCGAATTAGGGTTTTGGCTTGAAAAAGAAGATACAACAAATTAGGGTTTTCGCTTGACAAAGATGATAAAGCGAATTAGGAACTTTCAAAAGTCAAAACTAGCAAGGAAGGCAAGTAAACCTAGCGAGGTGATTTAGGCTTTAGAGAATTCAACTCAGTGTTTTAGCACAAGGCATTTTTAGAACCTCTTATAAAAGAAAACCCCCCAACTCACTGCCATGTGTCAAACAAGGAGAACAATCCACTTCCTCAATACTGTACTTGACTTGTCATCCTTCACCCATCGGAATCCTGGAACCACTCCACCACTACATGCAAGAACCATGACATCACACCCTGTACCTGCTATAAATAGTACTAATAAATATAGACATGCCCAAAATGGCTGTCTAGCTCTTGAAAATTAAGAAAGACAGAAAATGAAAGGAACATCTGTGAAACTACTACCAAATATAGCGCATCTAAAAATTGACACTGCTAAAAATAGCAATGTCTGGCATGTCAATGAAAGCAGTCTCACTAGACTCATTTTTATGCAAGGAACCCAAATATGTGTTCATGATCGACATGCAAGTCCTAAAAACCAAACTACTAAAAATAGAAGTGTCATGACACTGCTCACATGTCGCCCGAAATAAGCTCACCGGCATTGCAAGCTCACGAGGACCTGGAATATGTAGAAATCTCTGACATGTGGGCCTCAGATATTTGGCTCCTAGAAAATAGGAGAACTGCTAAAAATAGCAATTTCTCGAGAGTCAAAATCTAACAAAACTGACTCTGTAGCAACCGTTGATCGTTGTGAAACCTTTGGATGTACCTATAGAAGAACCAGCATGATGGAATCTATCTAGATCTTAACCCTCTAGTTGCGCAAGCAATCTGGGGTTTAACAAGGCCAAGACCTGAGTGGGAGAAATGCAAGTAACCTAATGTATAAATACAAAACTCATGCCTCATCGGTAACATCTTCATTCATTCATTAGTGATTGATTCTTTAGCCTATGGGCACCTATATCTTCTCTTCTCTTCTCTTTCTCTGTTTATGGTTTATGTCAATTTAGGGTTTGTTGGTTCGTTCCATTCGATCCTCGTTTATCTCTTGTGATCTCAATAAGAAACTCATACAACAGGGATTGGGAATGACATTGAAATGTTTTCACCAATCCAGCCAACATTTCCAACCCTAAAAAAAGAGAAATAAATAATTATAAATAGAAAAATAAAAGAGGGACATAGAGAAGCAATTGTTAGAATTGAATTTAACTTTTAATCTTTTTTACTAGTGTCGATATTTATCTTAATTTATATTATACTTTCTTTACCTTAACCTATATAATATACATTTCTTTACCTTAACTTGTATAATATATGTTAAGGTAATGAAAGAATAATATAAGCTAAGGAAAATATCAACATTATCTTAAATCTTAACATCAGAAGTTAAAGTGGGACCCCCATTTCAAGATGTTTGGCACTAGACGTCATGCGTACAAAGTAGAAATTGATGTGTTCATCGTTCAGCATACTTAACAGCTTTCTCAATGTTTCAACATTCTAGATTTATGGTAATGAAACTTAGTAGACCATATCTCTTACAAGCTATATCCTATAAGCCACATAGATGTGCAAACACTAGTAATGATTTGATTAAAGTATGATGATTCTTAGACTCTAAAGCGCCATTTAGAGCTTCAATGTTTCTGTCTCATGGTATTTCCAAATTGAACTTCATTGTAATGAACATTGAATATAGTGTACAATGGTATTTCCAAATTAAAAATTCATGAATGGTATTCTGAAATTTTTGTCTCATGATATATAGATATAAATATTCATGAATGGTATTCTGAAATTTAAATTCATGAATAGTAGCCTAAAAATTTTATCTCATTATTTATGTGTGTTTGCACAATGTTTTGATGGTAAGGCAATGAGAGTAACTCTCTGTGCATCCAGGTCCAATCCTCATTGAGGTTGGATACTATGCAATACAACAAGGGATAAGGCACTTACATGGATGATGTTTGTCGCTCATTGACCATACATGACCTTCTACGGGCATAGCCCAATATTTTTTGTTGATGGTGCCTGCTCCATTGTTACAAGTAAGGTGCTAATGTAGCCTCCACCAAGGTTCAAGTCTCAAATATAATACAATGTAAATCCAGGCGAACTTCAGCCCTTGTGCCAAATTATTTAGCCTTCAAGCTTAAATAACTGAAATAACATGACCGTGTTCCTGGGTTTTCTATCCATTGGAAGATTTCCCTTTAAAATATATATATGTGTGTGTGTGTCTCATTTCCCTGTTGAAATGTAACAAGGGATGTCCTCATTCATGTTTTTGTGTTTTGTCATGGGGGGGACATAAAGTCATATTTCCTAGATATGTTTTATTTGTAAAGTGACTTTTTAAATAAAGTGTTTTTATAAAGTGAATGTACTTTATAACTTAAAGTGATTTTAAGTTGTGGGACCCAAAAGTATTTAATGTGCATTTATTACTTATTTTGTAATTAATGAGGAGCATTAAATATGAGCCCTCAGATTAGACTTATGATAGCCATTAGATTGAGTTGGTTATGTAAGTTAGGGTTTCTTAGGAAAAGAAAAAGTACATATACATGCTTAGGAATGTGAAAAGAACACACAGAAAAGACAAAGGAGAGAGAGATCAGATTTCTGGAGAGTTTAAGAGCACAGTTTTCAAAGCAAATTAGAGTGCACGGTTTCCAAGGCAGTGCAATTATAACAGCAGAAGGAAGGACAGTCCATACAGCAAGAGGGAGGCACAATTTCCAAGGAAGAAGTCCATACTGTACTTGCTGGCAAAATTCCCGAGGCAGATTTCTGTGCATTTATTGCTGCTGTTTGTTATCTGTATAGTGACCAGATTTCCCAGAAATCAGGGTGCTGTTTGGTTGGCACGTGTGGGCAGTTGAAGCTTGATGGCACAAATTTCTAGAAAGAAATCAGATTGTTGAGATAAGTTGATTTGCATTTCTGATTTAGAGTTGGAATTAATAAATTTCTGGGTTGTAAGAAATTTCAGATCTGCTCTCGAATAATAGAAATAATCTCTCTAGGGTTTTCCCCACAGTGGGGTTTTTGCTCTGGTCATTGGACCAAAAATCACTTGTCTATTTGTTGCCTTATCAGAGTATGGGTCAGTGATTTACATGACTTAAGTGTTTTAGCTTTCAGTTGCTTTCTGTTTTAAAGGCATTTATTAAAACACTAAAATCTCAGGTTAGTCAAGTGTTTGACGAAATGTGTGAATGAGATATTTATGATTTTGTCATTAAAAATCTTCATTTCCATCCATATTGCATCTGGATTTTCTAAAAATATGTTGTTTCCATTTTGGATACCATATCCATATTCATAT
The DNA here is from genome assembly GCA_032191745.1 of Picea mariana. Classification (NCBI taxonomy): domain Eukaryota; kingdom Viridiplantae; phylum Streptophyta; class Pinopsida; order Pinales; family Pinaceae; genus Picea; species Picea mariana. Next base: position 22,367 of record JASDQU010585491.1, read on the forward strand.
CAATGCAACTTAGGCTGCAGCATTTCGAAGTAAAAAACTTTCCTTATTCTCTCTTTATCATCATCCTCGTGAATTACACCCCAAATTTCTACATGATATCAGAGTCATACTAGAGCCTATAGCGTGTGAACCTAAGAAGATTGAATCAAAGGGTCATGCGTGCATGTGGATCCAGTGAGGAAAAGAACTATATGGAAAGAAAGTTGTTTATTAATATAAAAAAGCACAAAAAACAAAACTTTGGTTTTTTTTAAATGTTACAAAATTGAGTTATAAAATATTTCAATGCCACGATAGAATAAAATATTCAAAGCCCGTAGAAAATCTCAATGACAAATGTTCAATGAACAGATACAAAAGGGTTTGTATGCAGCCTGAAAGGATAATCCTGCTAAAACTTTGTAGACAATAGCACCACCACAACAAATATATTTGAGGATACCATACTAGGGCACAATACTGTGCAAAGAAGACATGCGATTCTCTGTATCCACAACAAGAAGTAATTTGCAAGCCCACAACACTACATCGAGACAATGTGAATCAACCATGACAAGGGCATAGATCTTGCAAACCCGTGAGACCATGATCAAACCAGGAGACCAAATTGTCCATTATAGCATAATAATTACTCAAATAATTATTATTGGCTTTATAACTCAGATTTCCTAAGTTTCTCACTTAGGAAGTTAATATTTCACTTAAGTGAACTTTCTTAAGTCTTCTAGAAAGTTCTCAAAGGGGGAAATAGAGTGAAGATGGAAATAAAAAGGATTTGAGGTGATGGGTGAGGACACACATTGAGTTGAGCTGAGAGAGAAGAGGGCGCTTGGGTGAGAAAAGCCAAGACGGCAGGCAGCTAAAGAAAGGGGCCAAAATCTGGGCAGCAAGAAAGGCCAAGTTCAGGGCCGACTTGACCAGATTGGAGAGGCCGAGTTCAGGGCCAAATCGTGCAGCAAAGGAAGGCCGAATTTTGGGCCATACCACACAGCCAAGACAAGGTCGTACCAGAGTGCACCGTACAGACAGAGAAGGGGTCGTACCAAGCCATACAATTCAGCCAAGGAAGGGATCAAACCAGGCCGTACAGGGCTCAGATTTGCTGAGCCGTACAAGCTGAGTTTTGTTGGGCCGTACAGCACTGAAATTGTTGGGCTGTACTGAGCAAAAGAGGTCAAACTCAGACTGTAAGAATTCTCTGTAAATTGTTGTTGTAACTATTTTCTCAGAAGCCCAATAAAAGCCCCTCTTTGCTCGTTTTCCCCACACTGGGGTTTCCAAGTGTAAAATTGTGTTATATGTTTGTGCTTGATTTCATTTTCTATTGTGCAAATTTGTGTTAAAACTCAGTTGTAATTTTTCTACATAGTTTTCAGATTTCTATATCACCAGCGAATTAAAATCTGGTTAGTAAATTATTGGCATTGAAATTTTGTTGTTGGGTTTCAAAAGTTTTACATGGTATCAAAGCTCAGCCTTTGAATACAAGAAACCAAGTCGATTTCAGGTGAAAACCAGAAGTTCCTTGCAGTAGAGAAGGGCGAGTTACCAGCAGGGCGAGTGAGCTAGGGCAGCAGTAAAATGGCAAATGCAGGTTTAAGATTTGAGGACAGATTGGAGGGCGCTTCAAACTTCAGTCCATGGAAAGAGCGCATAGCTCTAGTGCTAGAAGAGCAAGGGTTATAGGAGTTTGTTGAGGGAACCCTAGCAAATCTTGCATCTCATAACAGGAAGGATGTGAAGGCAAGAAGAATAACTATTGACAGGGTGAAGGACCATATCACTCCTCACCTGTCAGGAAAGAAGACAGTCAAGAAGATGTGGGAATCTCTGACTAAACTGTATCAGTCTGACAACCAAAACAGGAAGATGATGCTCAAAGAAAAACTCAGGAGCACCAAGATGGCCAGGGGAGACATTGTTGTGTCCTACCTCACAAAGTTCACTCAGATCAGAGATGAGTTGGCAGCAGTACCAAAAGCCGTGGATGAGATTGAGCTGGTGAGGATAGCCTTGAATGGCTTCACCAAACAGTGGGGCTTATTTGTCCGAGGAGTAGTGGCATGGAAGAAACTTCCCAAATGGGAGAGGTTGAGGGACGACTTCACTCAGGAGGAGCTGCAATTTGGGACCTCACAAGCCAGCCAGCCGAAAATTGAAGATAAGGAGAATCTTGTCCTAGCAGGCAAGGGCGAAACAAGAGCAAAGAAAGGCTCTGGTTGGGGTCAGAACTCAAAAGGTGAAAAGAGGAAGGGCTTAAGCAAAGTAAAATGCTTTGCTTGTCACAAACCAAGACACTTTGCTAGCCAGTGCCCAACCAAGAAAAAGGGCAATAAGAAGTCACAGATGGCAGCATCAGCTTCAGCAGAAGTAGATGATTTTGCAACCAAATTTGAGAATGAGTTCTCACTCATTGCATGTCTTTCCAGTTCAGCCAACAACGGAGTATGGTATATAGACAGTGGTGCCTCTAGTCACATGACTGGAGTGTGTGATTACTTCTCCAGCCTGAAGGAGGAGGAGATGGACCTCTATATTGAGATGGGCAATAATGCCAAGTGTCAGGCAGCAGGCCATGGGACAGTTACATTTCGGAGGGAGTCCGGGAAGCCATTGATGCTGAAGGGCGTGTTGTATGTTCCAGGGATGACGAAGAATCTGATTTCAGTTTCAGCCTTGGAGGACAGGGGCTACGTGGTCACATTCCAATATGGGAGAGTGTACATTCATCCCAAGAACTCCAAGACATCCAAAGTGATTGGAGTCAAGAGAGAGAAGTTGTATAGGCTTCAATTCGAGCCAGCCCGAGCATTGGTGAGCAACACTTGTGATGTGGCAGAGTTGTAGCATAGGAGGATGGTGCATTTGCATCATGGAGTACTCAAAGTGCTCAAGGAGAGAGTGACAGGCCTTCCAGACTTTAGCACATAGCATCATGAGGTATGCATAGGGTCTACTATGGGGAAGTATACCAAAACAGATATCCCAAATAGTGACAAAAATCAGGGGGCATTATAGATTTGATACACTCAAATGTATGTGGGCCCATGTCTTCAGTTTCCTTGAGTGGGTACGAGTATTATGTCACCTTCATCGATGACCATTCCAGAAAGACATGGATCTATTTCATGAAGACCAAGCACGAGGTCTTCAATCGTTTCCAAGAGTTCAAAGCTCTTGTGGAGAAACAGAAGGGAAGAAAGATAAAGACATTGAGATCCGACAATGGAGGCGAGTACACCTCAAAGGCCTTCAAAGATTTTTGTGCAGGTGTTGGGATAAAGAGGGAGTTGATTGTTCTGTAGAACCCTCAGCAAAACGGGGTGGCAGAAAGGAAGAAGAGGGCCATAGTAGGGGCTGCAAAGGCAATGTTGTATGATCAGGATCTGCCTAGGTTCTTATGGGCAGAGGCTTGCAACACTACAATCTACATACAGAACAGAAGTCCGCACAGCGTGTTGGGGAGAAAGACTCTTAAAGAGGTCTTTAAAGGGAAGAAACCAGAGGTTGGACACTTCCAGATATTTGGATGCCTAGTCTATTGTCATGTCCCCTCAGAGAAGAGGACGAAGCTTGAGGCCATTGCTACAATGTCTTCGACTGTCTGCTACTGCAACGTCCTTGATCCTGGTGAAAAATAAGTTCTAGGGTACCCTGACCATCCTATGGGCTTCCAGACCATTTGTATGCCATCATGATTGAATCTGCTCATACCAAGCCCATCTATCCATCGTTCAAGGTTCCAAGGGTGTGAGAGTCGATGTTTGAGGGTGGTGAGTCACTAGATGACCCACTGCTCTCCATCACACGTGCCAAGGTCCTGCAATAAAGGCACAACATCCTGAGTACAAGCCCAAGATGTCCCTCAAAGAACCATGTCAAGGCCGTCCAAAACAAACCAAAGTATAAGATAAGGTTAGCCAAGGTTCAGAAGAAACATTAGTCCTTAAAGCATGCTTAGTAAGTTGTAACTTAAGATATAAGCCATGTAAACAATTCACTTCAATATCCCCTTCAAGCAACACACCAGCCTAGGACCTAATGTCAGCTGACAAGTTTAAGTAAGGGAGGGCCTTCATCCAACCCTACTAGGTGTGCCACCTAGACATGAAATAAAATAACCCAAGTAGAGGGATAGGTCCTGAGGGAAGCGGGAAATAAAGAAACCCTTCAAGAGTAAGTGTGAAGGTGATATGGTTTTAGGGCTTACTTCATGGCTTATGGTGTCATTTAATCCATTTCTACGAGTGCCTTTGTGGAGGGTGTGCTTGCTCTTGAGTTACCACATTCTTAGGCGCTATTTTTTCCAAACCCCCTTTATCAACCATCTTACTAGTCCACTTATCATATTTGCAAGTCCCATTTTATAAGGTTTCAAGCTATAGCATTGTTATTTGGGACCGGGGTGAGCACTAAAAGGGTAGAGCTCAAGTTTGGATTGGCTTTTGGGAATCCTTTGCTATCATTCCTTTCTCTCTTTAACATCATTTTCTTATTCTTTTAGTAGCAGTTGCAATCAACCTCTAAGCCTTCAGCCCCTCTTCTCATGAGACAATGGAACATGACCCATTATTGAAATTCAGTACACTATGAGAGGCTCTAGGATGGAAAGTGTTAAGTATGATGGGGAACGAAACGTTACCCTTGTGAGGGCCCCCCAGTAGTACCCCTTTTCCCTGGGCGGTGACAACACGAGACTAGAGCATAGAAGCTGACCACCAAGGCAACTGACACAATCTCTCGAGCCAGTGATCCATTATCCAACTTCAACCAAAGAACCTCATCAACATGCCCAACAAATTCAACACAACACTTTGCATGAAAGAAGAACTAACATACCTCCCCTCCTCAAAACTTGTGCAATTGGATAGGTTACTCACTAAGTCAACAAAACCCAACTAAATCCCAAGTCTAAGGGGATGACCCCTCCACTCAAGCAAAATAACATTATGTGATCAACCTCAACATGTGTGACAATGACGATGTCTGCTCCATCAAAGTGTTGTACCATGCAAAATAAATTGTGCTCCCGAGCAAAGCCCCACCATGGTACCAAGATAATAATACAACATTAGGCTCAACCTAGGCATGAACCTAGGGCGCACCACCACCAAGGAACTAATATATCATTATTACACCATTAGGCCTTAAGAAAGGCTAGATCACCATGAAATCCCATGTAGTAACCCCCTTCTAACTGAAACTTAGGAAATAATACACATCACCCTTAGGTGATGTCTAGAAATGTTACAATGTTATATCACCTAGGGAAATCCCACCAAGGAAAAGTGTATTACCACACCACATCCAACACCATAGGAAAGAAACATAAGAAAAGTGCTAGCTCCTAGTGATACATCAAGGATGTCCCCACCACACATTCAACAAAAAGGGACCATGTAGAACACCCCCTCCTAATCACAAGCCAATATCATAACATCATCATATAGTCACTAAGATGCTCAAGATATATGACACATAAAGTAGCAAGCATCCATATGTCAAGAGAATGATCCATCGAGCAAAGGTATGATAGTAGCACCAAACCACCAAATAACCATCAACCATGACCATCCACCATAGAGAAGTGAAACACCTCCATCAAATGATCCATTGTCAAGAAGAGAAGAGGCTCCATGAAGTTGTGTACCTTCAAATCCATCCAAATGCTCCATGGATACTAGTTGCAAACCCCATCAATGTGATGAAAATCACAATGTGAAACCTCATACAATATGAGGTGCAACAGCATCATCTGACTTCTTTATCCTATTCACTATACGCAATGGTCAATTTGTTTCTTCATACTTCTACTTTCAAATAAAACATTTTCCATGGTCTCCATTTGGACTTGACTACAAGGTAATATCTACATGTTGAGGTCAATCTCCTTAGACTGATCAAGTATGGTATTAATTGTGAGACTCAATGATTTCCCATTCAACAAAGTCATGGTCTCTAACATGCTCCTATCAACTAGCATATTTATGTCGTTTGTCATGACTTCAATGTATTTTCTCATCATCTCTAATATGGGTTGTAGATGCTCATCTTCAATCTAAAAAGATAATGTTTTAATAAAGTTCTTACTGTCGACCAACCATTTCCATCTTTCACCTTCACTTCTTCCACGTTATCACTTGTTTGCAAGATCTCCCAAATTATTTCAAAAGAAGTGAAGCCATACTTGTACATCTTGAGATCCAAACTTTCTCCTACTCATCTCATAAACATCGATGTGTTCAATTAGGTTGTTGCCAAGCTCAAATATTTTTACATTCACATTTGTTATAAGTTATTATGGTTCAAATCTTTCACATATGTATAATGTCGATGATGACCATTTGTCCAATCGATGGGAATGTGTGATCCACCAACGCATCACTTGTCCAGTGAATGCCATACACTAATGTGCATATAACCTGGTGTGCCAACATCTGAGAAACTTCATCGATGTCCCCATAGGTGACAAATGTTCCATAAATATCAAACATGGGAAGCTTGTTGATTTGATTTCAAGAAGGGTTGAACTTGAGCTCTATTGAATCTGACATTCCTTTATAACAGAGATTGCTTGGATGGTAAAAAAATACTTTATTTTGGCCCTTGGAACAACTTGTATCCTCCAATGCCTTCTTCATCTTGTCTTGTAATTCTTTGACTGCCCTTCATATAAGTTTGTATCAAATTCTTTCTCGACAAAAAGAGGGCTCCCTGTTAATTTCTTGAAACCCAGCAATCAAAAATTTTATGCCAATAATTTAACAACTCAGAATTTAATCTACTACTGATAAAAAAATTGTAAACTATGCAGAAAATTTACAACTGAGTTTTAACCATTAAAAATGCACAACAGAATCATAAACAGCAAACACATTTGAACGCAGGTATTTTTGGGCAATGCCCTTGGAAAAACCCCAAAGGGAAAACCAGTGAATGAGAGGATTTTATTGGCTTCAGAGAACGCAAATAATAATAGCAACTAATTCAGAAATTTCTTACAGCCCAGCAAACTCAGCCTGTAGAGCCCTGCTTTTTTGCACAACTTTTTCTACCCTGCTTTTTCGCACAACTTTTCCGGTCATGCTTTTTCACACAGCTTTTTCAGCCCTGCAAAATCGCCTTTCCTCCAGCTGCAAATTCGCCCTCTTCCTCGGCCAAAGAGCCCTCTACCTCTCAACTCAATGTGTACCTTTCACTCTCCTTAGATCTGCTTTTACAATTTCTTAATGACCAAATCCCTAACCCTAAGATCTCAATAGTCAAGATCAGATCTTGCCTTCTCAAGATCGACGATTGTGACTTAGTCTCTCTTTGAGATGACTTAAATCACTTAAGTCACTCAACTTTATAAAAAAATCACTTTAGTCATTAAATAAAAAGCACATTAACTTTATAAATGCAATTATAAAGCTAAAGATCTAGAGAGCGTTGTTGATGATTGCAGCTATGTGAGACATTCTCCAGCTTACAAACCTGTGAGGTGTGGATCATTGCAGCTATGTAAGTCTTTCTCTCAGCTTACAAACCTGAGAGAAAACCCCTAAGAAGGGTACGTGGTTCCTGTCTGAGACATAGCTAGGAACGTAGAGATGACCTCCTCCATTCAAAGAGTTGAGAAGAGCTCTAGATGATTATCCAGTGGGAAAGGCGATCTGTTGAGTTGGACGTGCCTGTGGTTGAGCACAAGGTGAACGTGTGAAATCCCAAAGTGTTGGGTGCATCGTCATGTGAACAAAAATGAAGATGATGTATTAGCCTCCTCTGAGCAAGCAAAATTGACGAGAAGACTCCAGATTGTTCTCCTGTATGAGGCAGTGGGAAAGAAGATCTGTAGAGTGGACGTGCCTGTGGACGAGCACAGGTGAACGTGTGAAGATTTGGTTCCTCTGTGTAATGCAGTGAACCAAAGCTATGACATCCTATGGATGTGCCCCTAGTGGATGAGCACTAGTGGGTGTATCAGATCCTTTGTTATATATTGTTCAAGAGTCAGACCTACCTGTAACCCTAATTGTTATGTAAAGGGTACAGGTCGGCCCCACCTTAATGTGATTAATAATAAATGTAAAATATAATTAATCTGGTCAATATTAATAATAATAATAATGAATTAATGTGACTTAGAGAGGTCGGCCCTATTGAGCCAATAAACACTTCAATTGATAGAACAAGTCTAATATAAGTAAAGGGAAATTCCCCATTGTGGAATCATATCTTTCTTGTGAGTTTGGAAATTTCAGCAAGTACACTTCTTTGGCAAAAGGTGTGCACCTCTCTTGGGCGCTAGAGTTCTAGGGTTTGAGCACCCTTTTGTGTGCTAGGTCTTTCTTGGTGGTGAAGGTCTTTCTCTTGAAGAATATAGCAAAGGATTTGGCTGGGTTTTCTTCCCTTGTTGAGAAGGGTTTCCCAGGATACATTTTGTATTCTTGTGCATGGTGCTTCTTCTTGTGATCTTGGTTTTTGCAGCATTTATGGTTATGGTTAAATGATAAAATGGAATGAACTACATGCTTAACCTAATACATTGAAAAATCAACATGGTATCAAAGCGTAGGTCTTAAAGAACCCATTGTACAAGCTACAAACTTTTACCAGTCATCCTTCCTCTTCTGCAGAACCGTACGACCCTCCTAGGGTTTCCAGAAAATTTTGTACGACCTCCTTTTCAGTGGTGATTCAGGCCTTAATACTTGGACATTGGGGCTAGTTTTGGCATAGAAGAGTACGGCCTCTTCTAGTGCATCTCCAGAAGCTCTCAAAACAAAATTCCTAGAAATTTTGATTTTTGGACCTAGGGTTTCTAGGGCGCCGAAAATTCCTACTGAATATTAATTATGGGTTTCTGTAGAAACGTTTTCTTGAATCAGCAAACATCTATGTGATACTACTAAATTGATTATTGGCAGTCATAAGTCCAAAACAATCCAAGGTTGCTAATTCAACCTAATCATTAGGTTTTCAAAATCCAGCCGGCAAGTATTCGAAGAAACCAATCAAATGAAGGACAGAACATTAGTAGAAGATAGGCTTGATGGAACAAGCAACTTCAGCCCATGGAAATCAAAGCTTCTAGTCACCCTTGAAGAAGATGACCTCTTGGATGTAACAACTAAAACTCTACCAGACACAGCTACAGATATAGAGAAGAAGATAAGAAAAGAAGAAAATGTCAAAGCAAGGAAAATAATCATCTACTCAGTAAGAGATCATCTCTTGCCTCGTATTGCGAATCTGAAGACAGCCTATGATATGTATAAAACCTTAAGAGGAATGTTTGAAAGTGACAACACTCTCAAAGCTCTTACCTTAAAGAGCCAACTTCAAAGTACCAAGATGACAAAAGATGACACAGTCGCACTCTTTGTATAGCTCAAGAACTACTAGTGCCTGCTAAGCTTGAGGCAGCATACAAGAGCTTCTTTGTATGCAAGGATTTCTCCATTGGCCAAGGGAGGATCAAGGGTGCATCAGTTCAGTGGAATAGGCAACAAGAAAGAGAGGGCGCATTCTTCATGGAACCTTCTAGCCAAGCTTGAGAGGAGCTTTCTACTTGTACAAGTTCCATTGTATTTGTTTCCTTGTTGTATTCCATGCTTGAGACATCACATATATACACTTTCATTTAAACTGGTTTTCCCCAGGGGGGTTTTATTCAAGGTCATGTTGACCAAAAATACTTGTGTTCAAATTTCATGTATGCTTAGTGTTTAAATCAGCAGTAGGAGCTTGTTAAGATCCTAGAGGAGTGTTATATGTTTTGAGGTTTGCATGTGCTAACATTTAGTTACTAAAACCACTTGCAAGGGCACCTTAAAAGAGCATATAACCATCAGCTAAAGGCAGATTTCTTAGCAGAATTAAACAGACATGTTTGTTGTCCTAAAACAGCAACAAGGACAGATTTGAATGACTAAACTTAGAGCCCAACAAGAGGTCATAAGACAACCCTGTTGGGAAGCCTTCTAGTTCCTCAAACATCTACAAAACTAACACTCCCTCTTAGCGAGGAAGGTACTTCTGGAACCTCCACCTCGATATGTCTCCAACCCCATCACTCCATCTGTTGTTGTAGTTGCTCCCTCTGAACCAGAAAGCTTCCCTGCCACCTGCACTGGATCCTGTGTTGAAGACCTATTCCTCCTCTCCATGCCCTTAGGAGTCTCCTCACACTCCTGAGCATCCAACTGTGTCATCTCATACCAGCTGAGACTCCTGACAGTACTGGAAGTAGCCTCACAACCGCTTGTCACTGACATTGATCCTGAATACAAGATCCCCCTAGACTCACACACAGGCTGTCCCAACAACTTGTATAACCTCCAATGTCTGACACCAAGCACTATTGTTGCATCCAGGGTAGCTCCCTCTGGATATATGAGCACATGTCCATGCTCAAACACAACTCCATATCCCTCATCCTCCAAAGCTAATACTAAGAGTAAGCTTACCTTCAACTCTGAAACAAACAGCATCTCAACCACCTCCAGAGATCCTCCTGACTCTATCTAGTTGGAATCTCACACAACCAACCCCCTTCACTACATGCATGGTTCTAGTCCCACAATTCGCATGGCAGTTTGAGTCTATCTCTGAAACACTAGGGAACATCGACCTCATTCCCGTCATATGGCGAGATGAGCCATTGTCCATAATCCATGCTCCAATGTCCCCAAACTCTGCACTAACACTGCATGAAAGACAAGACACAAGAGAAAATTCATTCTCCAACTTCTCAACAAAATCATCGATCTCAATTGATGTCGATGTTGCTACATATGTCTCCTTCTTGTTCTTCTTCTTGTTTGGACACTGACTTGCATAGTGGCCAGTCTTATGACATGCAAAGCATTTCACTTTGCTCGTGTCCTTTCCATCTCCCCTATCCTTCATCCCATGAAGAGCAGCATTCTCCTCGTCTTCATCACCCTTACCCTGACTGCCTTGAAGAGCCTTCTCCCGAGTCTCCTCCTGAGAGAAGTCATCCTACAAACTCTATCAATCAGGGCAATGTTCTCGTCCCACAACTCCCTTCACGAATGGAGCCCACTTCTCTGAGAACCCATTCAAAGCTATCCTCACAAGTTCATCATCTTTGACTACCTCTCCAACAGTCATTAACTCATCATGAACCTGTGAGACACGATGTCATTGTGTCAATCTTGGACATCTTGGTGCTTCTGAGTTTCTCCCTCAACACCATCTTCCTGTTTTGGTTTCCACTCTAATAAAGCTTTGTCAAAGCCTCCCACGTCTCATAGGCATTTTTATTTCCGAACACATGAGATATAATATGGTCCTTCACGACATCCAAGAGCATCCTTTTGGCTTTCACATTTTTCTTATTGTAGGCCGCCAAAAGTGTTGTATCTGTGGGAACAACCTAGGTTTTCTCCATAATGTCACAGATTTCGTTTTCCTCCAACAGCAACACAATCCGCTCTTTCCATGGGATAAAATTCGTAGCCCCGTCCAGCCTGTTCTCAAACCTCAATCTGGCAGCCATCCTCGTCCAACTAACCAACAATACTTTTCCCTTCCTTTTTTCCGAACAAAATCTCTGCAATCCCTATCCCTACAAATCCTTGTGCCAAAGTCTTCACTGCCTCTCTTTAGAGTCCCAGCTCTGATACCATGTTAATTTCTTGAAACCCGGCAATCAAAAATTTTAAGCCAATAATTTAACAACTCGAAATTTAATCTACTGCTGATATAAATTCCGTAAACTATGCAGTAAATTACGGTTGAGTTTTAACCATTAAAAATGCACAACGAAATCATAAACAACACACACATTTGAACACGGATATTTTTGGGCAATGCCCGTGGAAAAACCTCGAAGGGAAAACCAGTGAATGAGAGGATTTTATTGGCTTCAAATGAAGAAAATAACTGCAGCAGCTACTTCAGAAATTTCTTACAGCCCAGCAAACTCAGCCGGTATGGCCCTGCTTTTTCGGCCTTGCTTTTTCAATCGTGCTTTTTCAGCCCTACTTTTTTGCACAGCTTTTTCTTCCTTGCTTTTTCGTATAGTTTTTTCGGGCCTTCTTTTTTGCACAACTTTTTCGTCCCTGCTTTTTTGCACAGCTTTTTTGGCCCTGTGAAATCGTCTTTCCTCCAGCTGCAAATCCATCCTCTTCCTCAACCAAATCATCCTCTTCCTCAACCAAATCGCCCTCTTCCTCTCAGCTCAATGTGTACCTCTCACTCTCCTTAGATCTGCATTTATAATCTCTTAATGACCAAATCCCTAACCTTGAGATCTCCACGGTCAAGATTAGATCTTGCCTTCTCAATATCGACGGTTGTGACTTAATCTCTCGTTGAGATGGCTTAAATCACTTGAGTCACTCAAGTTTATAAAAAAAGTCACTTTAGTCATTAAATAAAAGCCACATTAACTTTATAAATGCAATTATAAAGTTAAAGATCTAGAGAACGTCATTCAAACACTTCCACATGCTACGCAAGTACTTGTCCGAGCTACCCCAAAAACTAACACTCCCTAGGTTAAATTCACCCTTTCCATCTGGTTCAGTACTAGATTCCATGTCATGGGTGATTTGATTTGCATTATTAATAGTTTATTTGATGAATCATTCTTCTAAAGGATCAGACCACGATTCACTTTGAGTTGGGTCAAGTGGGATGCTAATCTTCTTTACTTCTCCCTTTAATTTCAGTTTGTTCTTATCTAAGAAGACAATTGCTCTCATTAGTTGGTCCCAAAGTCAACCAACTATTGTTGTGTATCATCCATTTCTTCCATCCACAAGGTCAATTAATTAAAAATCAACTTGAGTCAAGGTTCCCATGATAGATGTTGTTGCACTCTTCAAGACACCAATCAGCTTAGCAAAGTCAAATAGTTATTTGACTTCACTGAATGTGGTCTACCCATGAGTCTATAAGTTTTTTTTGGAAGTACGTTTCTCTGTGAACCAAAGTCAACAATGACTTGTGATAATAAGTATCCTACGACTTTTAGATCAATTTGTTGATCATGATTAATAAATAAATCCTCTAACTTCATCAATTTACATATAGATTTCATAGGTCTAACTTTGTTTGTTTTATCAATATTCTTTATAGCATGCAAAATACTTAGCATTGTGGTTACAACATTATCTTTACTCAATGATTTTGTCAATTGATCTATTGAGTTTTCTTTCTATTGCAAGGCGCTTCTTTTTAGGAAATGATCTTCTTGTCCAATTCCACCATGTGTTTGAACAATTGTGTTGTTGTTTGAAAGGATTCTCTCAAAGATGAACGCTCTAGATATGTTGATTCCTTATCCTTTGGTTTCTTGACAACTAGTTTATTTGCTTGGTGTGAATTGCACTTGACATCTTCTCTAGTTATGGCTCCACGTCAAGTGACTACATTTTGAATTCTTAGATGGTTCACTTTTGAAGTTGGGATTGCTTTTAACATATTTACATTTTGTCTCTCTTACTTCTTTTACTATAATAGGGCAATGTACCATGGAGTGGTCTCCAATCCTACAAAGGTTGCATAACTTCAAATTTACTCAGTCTTTAAGTGGCTAATTAAAACTAATGTGATCTGTGGTCAAGAATGTATAATAGAAGACCAATCCATTGCTTCATGACCATGACTATAATTACCTCTATCGCAACCACAATTGCAATCACGGCCTCAACCATTATTTCTTTTTCCATTGTATTGCTTGTCTCAAGTCATTTACGTATGATAAACCTGTAGATATTATGGTAGCCGCGGGAGGTATTAACCTCCATGTGTAACCTCTGACTAGAATAGAATATTTCGGAAGCCATAGAAACCCTAAACGGATGTGTGAGAACCCTAGAAGACAAGTCAACTCAATAAAATAAATAATATTAAGTATTACCCTCCAGAAAGAGAAGTCGACCTAGACAGCTAACAAAGAGCACTATAAATAGAGGGTGCTTGAGTTCATTTGGACACACACTCACAATCTCATACAAGACAAGTAGTGTGCAAATCTGGAGGAGAGTTGTAGCTACTGCAGCAGTGACTGGTCTTTGGTCTTTGGTCTTGGGATTATCTGTCTGGTGCGCTATCTTTGGAGAAAGGTGCACTCTCTTGGTTCTAGTGTTGCTTCCGGAATCATTCTATTTGTCAAAGGTTAAGGTGCTCGAGGGTGGTTGCGTGCCTATGGTTGGGTGACAATATTGTGATATTGTCTATGGTTAAACGAACACATCGAATATTTTAACAGGTAATGAGCCCACACTACCTTCCCGACAGTCTAACCACTGGAAGGTAGATCGACGGTTCCTTGTCAAGTTTGTTGTTGTAGAAATTCGATGTACTATGAGGCTGCCAAAACAGGTTTGTCCTTGACCTAAAATTTGGCTCTAAGTTTCAATCTCCAAGACTGTCCTTTGCTGTTGTTTTAGGACAACAAATAGTCAAGTAGCTTTCTGCTCATAATTTTTATGGTTAAGTGCTCTTTTGAGGTGCCCTTGCAAGTGTTTTCGTACCCCAATGTTAGCACATGCAATATACTCAAAACAAATAACACTCATCTTGATCTTTACAACTCTAACAAGTTGATCTATACTCTAAGCATGCATGAAATGAACACAAGTATTTTTGGTCAACATGACCCTGGATAAAACCCCCCGAGGGAAAACCAATTTGGAATAAAAGTATATATAATGATGATCTTAAGTAGTGAATACAACAAGTAAGCTAATACAATGGAACATGATACAATAGCAACTCCTCACGAGAAGCTTTGGAGTTCCAAGAAGAGAAATGTGCCCAAGCTTAGTGCGCTTTCTTCCCTTGTTTCTCTATCCACTGAAGTGATGCACCCTCCTTCCCCCTTGGTCCAATGAAGAATCCCTTCCACAGAAATGTTCTCTTGTGTGTCTCCTCCAACATGAGCCAAACAGATTTGAGATAGCACAAGCCCAAACCTAAGCCTCCATGGGCCCTCCATGAAAGATGGCACCCAAGCTCTCCTCTCCCAATGCTTCCATTCTCATCCTCTTTCCCTTCTCCAAACTCTCTTGGTGAACATACAAGTGAATGAGCCTCCAAATGCCCTATGTGCCCTTCTTAAGAAATAATAAGGAAACCTAAAAAATGGATGGCTAGGATCATCCCAAGCCATCCCTAATCAATGGTTGAGATCTCTCAAAAAGAATCTCAACTCAAAACCCACTTTGGGTTAAGTTTCCATAGTTCACCTTATGTCCCCCAATTCACCCACAAAGTGAATTAATAGTCGCTTTTCACTTAAGTGACAAATTTCACCCTTTTGCCTTAGGAAAATGTCAAAGTGAAATTAGACATAAAGTATAAGGCACAATGGGTCAAATGTTTCCCTCTTGTGGTTAGAGACCCACAACCACAAGGGGACCACTTTCCAAGGTACCCAAATCTCAACAATTGTGGCACCAGTTGTAGCTGCAACTAGAGTTTCTAATTTTGCAGCTGCAGCAAACCCTAACCTAACTCTTTGGGCACTTCAAGTGAAACTTTTGGCATAATTCTTAGACATTCTAGTGCGCCTTAGCCTAGCACACCTCTTGGTACCTTCAGCTAGCAAAAACGTCAAGGTTGAATTTTTGGGTCAAAGCCAAAGGTAATCATGACTTACTCCATGAAGTCAGAGAACAAGTTAGAAGGAGCTACAAATTTCAGAGCATGGAAGACAAGGATTGACCTCATCCTTGCCAAGAACAAAATTTTAGATATCGTGAAGGGCAAGATCGTGGAACCACAGTTTGAAGCAGGAAAAGAGAAGGAACCTCAAAATGTTGCAGCAATGGAGAAGTTCAAGGACAATGACATCAATGCCATGAGTATCATTGTGGACTCTGTCAAAGATCACTTGATACCCCACATATCAAATCTCGACTCGTCCAAGAAGATGTATGATGCCCTAACTAACCCTTTTGCAATCAGAAATATTGGACAAGTGATGAGTCTGAAGAATGAACTTCGTGACACAAAGATGACTAAGGATGACACTATAGCCTCATACTTTGTGAGGATTTCTTAGTTGAGAGATCAACTACAAGCTATTGAAGAAGTTATTCCAGAAAAGGAACTTGTGAATATAGCACTTAATGGTCTTTCTAGATCATGTGATGCATTTGTTGCAAGCATGAACACAAGGAAGGAATTTCCTACACTCGAAGAACTTTGGACCTATTGCGCTCAAGAAGAGACAAGGATCAACTCAAAAGGAAGATCTCAAAAGGAAGAAGATGCTCAAGCCTATGCAACAAAGTTCAAAAGACATGGAGATAAGAAAAGATTTGGTTCAAGAAAGAAATATGATCATAAGAGAGATATGTCAAAGGTACAATGTTTTGGATGCCATGAATATGGCCACTACAAAAAGCAGTGTCCTAAATTATCCAAGAAGAGAAAAGAAAGACACCATGTGTCAGTTGCCAATGACGAAGAGCCTTCAAAGAAAGCCAAGCATGAAGAAACAGATTTCTTCTACTACTCAGCGTTTGCAGGATCTGTTGAAGACACCATGTGGCTAATCGATAGTGGAGCTTCTAGACATATGACAGGTGACCGTGTAAATCTCTCAAGCATGAAGGGAAAGGAAACCTCTCATGGAGTGGAACTTGGAGACAATAACTCTTATGCAGTCAAGGGAATTGGAAAAGCTTCTATCAAATTGGAATCGGGTAACAATGTTCATCTTAATAATGTTTTGTATGTACCTAGTTTGAAAAAGAATTTAGTATCCATTTCTTGTTTAGAAGACAAAGGAGATAGAATAACCTTTGTCGATGGAAAAGTACTCATATGGTCTAAAGATTCAAAAATAGAAGAAGCTAGAGTTATTGGTATTCTTGAAGGAAGATCGTATAAACTTCTAGGTCAAGATGTTCAAGCTCTTGTACATGATGAACTAAATCCTAGTGAGTTATGGCATAGAAGGTATGCTCACCTTCATTATCAAGCATTGCCATCTCTAAAGCAGATGGTTGTAGGCATACCAAAACTATAATCAGTACACGAAGGTATTTGCAGAGGATGTGCACTTGGGAAGAATATTAAGAAGCCATTCCCAAGCAGTGAGAATAGATCCAAGGAGATCTTGGATCTGATACACCCAGATGTATGTGAACCTATGCCAGTGAAGTCTCTAGGAGGCTCTATTTACTATATGACATTCATAGATGACTTCTCAAGAAAGACCTGGATGTATATGTTAAAGACAAAAGATGAAGTATTTGGCAAGTTCCATGAATTCAAAGTTGAAGTGGAAAACTTAACAAATAAGAAGATCAAGACGTTAAGATCTGATAATGGAGGAGAATACACCTCCAAGGAGCTCGTTGCCTTTTGTAAAGCAGTCGGGATTAGGAGGGAGCTAATTGTCCCACATAATCCTCAACAGAATGGTGTGGCAGAAAGAAAAAACTGATCCATTGAAGAATCTGTTAAGGCAATGATGAATGACCAGAATCTATCCACGTTTCTATGGGGAGAAGCAGCTATGACAGTTGTATATATTTAGAATAGATGTCCTCATCGTATATTGAAGAACATGACTCCAGAAGAAGCCTTCTCCGGAAAGAAGCCAAGTGTGGAACACTTAAGGATCCTTGGTTGTCCTGTCTATATCCATGTTCCCAAGGACAAAAGGAAGTTGGAACCTTCAAGAAAGAAGGGCATATTCGTTGGATATAGTGAGACATCAAAAGCTTACAGAATCTATGTCCCAGGTCAACAGAAGGTTGAAATCAGCAGGGACGTGACTTTTGATGAGAAGATTGCCTTCAGGAAATCTATAGAAGTTTCCATGGATTCCAACGATGAAGAGGAACGTGAAGATCCCAAGGAAGAAAGCACATGTTCTCCAGAACATCCCAATGAAGAACCAAACCAACCACTTGAACCTATAGAGCCAGTTGTTGTACCCAAGAATAGAAAACGACCACCATGGCTAGAATCCACCTTACAGAAAGCAGAAAGACATAAAGCTCCTAGTGGCACCTTCAGGGAGAGCAAGAGGCCCAAAAGGTTCTCCAGTTATGCGACGCTCATGACAAGTCTTGTCAATGCAGAACCTTCCACCTTTGGAGAAGCAGTTAATAAGAAAGAATGGAAGGAAGCTATGATGGAAGTATATCAATCCATCATGAAAAATGATGTATGGGAAATTGTGTCTAGACCTGAAGGAAAGTCTATAGTAACTTCAAAATGGGTTTACAAGATAAAGCATGCAGTAGACGGGAGTATCGATAAATACAAGGCAAGATTCGTGGCTAGAGGGTTCTCCCAACAAGAGAGAAAAGACTATGATGAGACGTTTGCTCCAGTTGCTAGATACACCTCTATTAGAGCCATCATATCTCTTGTTGCATCCATGGGTTGGAGTTTACATCAGATGGATGTAAAGACCGCTTTTCTCAATGGAGTAATTGGGGAAGAAGTATACATAGAGCAACCTCAAGGTTTTGAGGTACACTCGAGAGAAACCCATGTATGCAGATTAAAGAAGGCCTTGTATGGACTCAAGCAAGCTCAAAGAGCTTGTTATGCACGAATTGATAGTTACTTGACGAGACTTGGATTTTCCAAAAGCTATGTTGATCCAAACCTTTATTACAAGGTTGTGAATGATGCACCTGTGATCCTACTACTATATGTTGACGATTTGTTTCTAGCAGGTGCAGAGCCTCTCATTATTCAATGTAAGACAAAGTTAGCCTCCGAATTCAATATGAAGGATCTTGGTCTCGTGCATTATTATTTGGGACTAGAAGTATGGCAAAAGCGTGGTGAAGTCTTCCTAGGGCAAGGGAAGTATGTTGTAAAGATCCTTCAAAAGTTTGGGATGATGGATTGCAAATCCATGGCAACTCCCGTGGTGACAAATTTGAGGAAGTTAAGAGACTCTAATTTTGATCCAGTAGATTCGTCCCTGTACCGGCAGTTGATTGGCTCATTGATGTATTTGGTTAATACCCAGTCGAACATTTGCTTTGTTATGAACATGTTGAGCCAGTTCTAGGTGGAACCTAGACATGAGCATTGGATAGTTGCAATGCACATTTTGAGATATCTTTGTGGGACGCTAAATTATGGTTTGAGATATCCCTCAAACAGTGACATACAGTTGCATGGATTCACTGATTCAGATTGGGCAGGGAGTGCAGATGACAGAAAGAGTACTTCTAGTATATGTTTCAGTTTGGGCTCTGCTATGATATCATGGGCTAGCAGGAAACAAAATCCTATTGCACTCAGCACTACAGAAGCAGAGTATATTGCAGCTTGTGATGCTTGTACAGAAGCAGTATGGCTTCGTAAGCTGGTTTTTCGACTATGTGATCAAGCGTTGGATTCGACTGTGATATATTGTGATAATCAAAGCTGTGTGAAGCTTTCAGAGAACCCCGTGTTCCATGACAGGTCGAAGCACATTGAGATCAAGTACTATTTTATTCGTGAAATCCAGAAGGGAGAAGTGATTCTCCAATACATATCCACCGATGAGCAAACAGCTGATATTTTGACAAAGCCTTTGTCCAAGATAAAGTTTGAATACTTGAGGGGCAAGTTGGGACTTGTGGAGATACCTCCCTTGGTTGAAAGGGAGGAGATGACTTCCTCGATTGGGAGGGAGTGTTGATATATGGCACCATGGATAGTCAATGTGTTGGTGGACAGACATTCTCTAGATGGAGAATGGTCCAGGGAGAATGTTTGTCCACCAACAATCTGTTCTGCTTGGACCATTCTCCTGGACCATTCTCCTGGTTGACAGATTGTTGATGTACCATGGACAGCTATTCTCCTGGGGCTTTTCCCAGACAGGTAGAATGGTCTGTCTCCCTGAGTTCACGGCAGTGACCAGAGTGGGGAGATTGGTACAGAATAGACATTTTCCCTGAGTTCACAGTAGTGGCCAAAGGGGGAAAATGGTCCAGGAGAGTCATTCTTCTAGGACATATGTCAGGATTAGAAGAATGGTCCTTATAGCCCATGGCGTGGCTTTCAGCATTTGGGAGGACAGTCATTCTTCTAGGACGTATGTCCAGATTAGAAGAATGGTCCTTGTAGCCCATTGCAGGGCTTGCAGCGTCTATTGGGACAGTCATTATCCCTGTGTCACGGGCAGTGACCAGGATAGGAAGAATGGTCCCTATATCACTCTGTTGAGTGAGTGATGTTAAATTTTAAGCTTGATTTCTTAAGCGGATTATTTCTTTGAATTCTTCAACACTTTGATTCCAGCTTAATACATTTCAACAATATAGAATCATAATTGAATAGCAATAATCATGTAGATACGTAAGCATGCACATCAACAACACATATACCCTGGGGAAACCCTGTTCACGGAGAAAAACCCCAGCAAACGATATTCCTTTATTACATTAATAATGTAAGATCACTTACAAACATCCACCATGAAAACTCTGCTCTTAAAGAGCTTGCCAAGTTGACACTGACCTAACAGAGAACTAAGAGACCTTGTTGATATAGACGTATCTGAGTTGCTTTCAAAGGCTGAGATGTATCAGCTCTGATATGGGTTGTTGAAGCTGCCTCTAATTGACTGGTATGACAGCAATGTTATGTGCCTTTATATTGCCTCTATATGCTGCTATGACAACACTGTTATGCACCTTTATATGTTGCCTCTATATGTTGATATGCGCCTCTATATGTTGTCTCTACATTCACCCTTACCCTGCATAACCATTGTGTGGAAGAGAGGGGTCGACCTTTGCTTATAAAGGAGTGAAGAGGAGAAGTAGATGGCTCGAATTAGGAACTTGTTTGCATGCTTTAACATAACTCAGCTTGACACTTTAGTTCGAAAACAGAACTAGACTTGAGACTTCAATTACAACTCACCCTTGACTTGGCATGCATGCATACTAACTTAGCATGCATGCGTACTAACTTAGCATGCATGCAATGCATGTCATGCATGCAACATGAAACTAGACATGCATGCAACATGCGACAACTTGACAACAATGTCTTTGACTTAGACATGCAACTTTGACTTCTACAACTTGACTCTTTACAAGGCAATTCAAATTTCTCTTCATGGTGGATAATGTTACACATGCCAATGCACTAGATCAATACATTTATATCATTAGCAATATTAGAAATATCGTTTGTTTCTAGCTCACAGGAATTTTATATTCAACCTAACTTTTGTTAGATGCCTTGACTTTTGCTCATGGCTCACAAGGCTTGACTAGGCTCATAAAGGTTGTACGTTCCCCCTGACTTTTGTACTAGTCTGTCTATGCTCACAGAGGTTGTACGTTCCCCCTGACTTTTGCACTAGACTGTTTATGCTCACAGAGATTGTACGTTCCCCCTGACTTTTGCATTAGACTTACATAGCATCTCGTTCGTCCTGACTTTTGGTTTGACTCACAGAGGTTGTACGTTCCCCCTGGCTNTGGCCTCTCATTGGAGAATGACTATCAATGCTGCCAAATTTAACAAGTGACTTATTTGAGACACTCTGTTGAGTGAGTGACTTATGCAAGACACTATGTTGAGTGCTTTGAATCCAACACATGACTTATTCAGCATCATGCTTGATTACTTAGATGGAGTATAGCCTCGAGAGATGATGCAGACAATGATATATTTTTTATGCCAGGATGTTATCAGATGATATTGATAGTGATGTTGATCCTCGTAACTTGATCTACATGGTCATGAGATAGCCTGTGTGGCTATGATGATGATACCTGTAGAACGGTCTGCAAGACTATGTGAGCCTTGTCCATACCATGTGAAATGGATGGATGTGTTTGAGACCATTACAGTTAATACCTCCCTAGTTAGGAGGGACTGTTGATATTATGGTAGCTACGGGAGGTTTTAACCTCCATGTGTAACCTCTGACTAGAATATAATATTCCAGAAGCCATAGAAACCCAACAGATGTGTGAGAACCCTAGAAGAAAAGTCAGCTCAATAAAATAAATAATATTATTAAGTATTACCCTCCAGAAAGAGAAGTCGGCCTAGACAGCTAACAAAGAGGACTATAAATAGAGGGTGCTTGAGTTCATTTGGACACACACTCACTCATAAACTCATGCAAGACAAGTAGTGTGCAAGTCTGGAGGAGAGTTGCAGCTACTGCAGTGGTGGTTGGCCTTTGGTCTGTGGTCTTGGAATTATCTGTCTGGTGCGCTATCTTTGGAGAAAGGTGCGCTCTCTTGGTTCTAGTACTGCTTCTGGAATCATTCTATTTGTCAAAGGTTAAGGTGCTCGAGGGTGGCTTGTTGAAATTACTAAGACAACTGAGAGGGGGGGTAAATCAGTTGTTATTGTGCTTAAACAATTTTAAGTCTATTAATAAATTCTTAATTTTTCTTCAAGTAATCATCAACATTATACAGCATATGGACAATAAAATAATGAGCATCAGTCACACATAAGATATACACAGAGACAGATTTTCACGAGTAAACCCATAAAGGGAGAAAACCTCTTCTTCTTCGAAATGATAGGCAGTCTTTTAAGTTCTGTACATCATCTATAATTGAGCACCAACTCAATGTGAGGCTACAACCTCTGTTTTGCAAGATGCAACTTGTTGAGAGCACCAACTCTCTGTTTTCTCTAGCACCCACTAGAAGGAAGCACCAACTCCCTGGTTTCTCTAGCACCAACTAGAAGGAAGCACCAACTCCCTAGTTTCTCTAGCACCAACTAGAAGGAAGCTACAACTCCCTGTGTTCAAGCACCCACTTGAACCTCTGAGGACACCAGTCCTCCCTAGCACCTCCCAACCACCCTGAAATATTAATATGAAATACTGAAACCAATTACAGTGATATAGTGTTCAATAACAGCTTACCAGTCTCATCACTGTTCTGCAAGATTTTGCTACTCAGTCTTTCTCACTGTCTTCCAGCATGCATCCGCTACCCATTCTGTTCTTCTGCCTTTTGTGCTCTGTGTGCCATTCCCATTCAATGCACCTTTTGTTTCCTATCCATTTCAGCTGTTGCACCACCTCTTTACTTCCTCACACATGCATTACCTCACCTTAGCAACAACAACCTCATCACTTCTCTGTGTCGTGTTCTTATAGCTTCTGTGCACCTTGTGCATGCCATATGAGCAATGCTTCTGCATCTCTTCACAGTGAGTGCTCTGTCTGATCATCATTACGACTTCTCAGCTTCTCTGGCAGTTTGCCCACGCGTTCAGCATCATTGGATGTCATGCTGAGATTCCTCAGCCTCTCTGGCAGTCGAGACTCTTCGTCTTCTCTGGCATAGTCGAGCTTATACTTTCTGCTTCAGTTACAAACTTCAACGCTCATCCACTTGTCAGTCACTCTAAGAATCGTCTTCATTCACTGGAAGAAGCTTAGAAACCCTTCAGCTCCTCTGGCGATCACACAGAGGTCTCTTCGAATCTTTTGGCAGAGACCATCAATAGTTTCCAACAGTTAGACTGCGAGGAGGAACATTAGCCCTCCGATCGTGCCCAAAATCCCCTACACCGTTGGATTGACTTCATGTGATCTTGCGTTTATTTCGCCAATTCGCATTTTGGGATTTCGGCATTCCTGTGGTGAAGCTTAGCACCTCTAGCTTCTTCCTCCATCTTCCATCGATGTGCCCAATAGCTGTGACCACGTGCTTATCCATAAAGCGCTTTCACGATTTCGCATTTCGTGAATCTGGAGATGAGGCATCTCGACTCTCTAAGTTGCGATCCCCGAAACCCCGAATTAGAGCTTTTCTAGATTGACTCCTTCCCTTCTCGTGACCACCGGCGGTGACCACAGGCTGTGCCAAAAAAGGCGCTTCATATTTCGCGAGTTTATAAACTTCATTGAGTCTGATCGACGGTTGAAATCTCCATAGATCCGACGATCCAGGTCTTATCGCGATCTCACATCTCGGGAGTTTCCACACCATGCTCTGTTGACTCCAAGTCAACGAAATTCCAATCACTTGCCACTTGTCTTATGATTCGACGGTCCAGATCAGATCTTGAATCAACGGCTCCGATCATATCGCGATTTCGGCATTCTTGTTGCAAAGTGTTTCGACACTCCAACTTCCGGTATCCGAAACCCCGAAATGGGGTGGGATCAACGGGCCACATCAAACCTTGATCTGACGGCTCAGATCATTTCGCAATTTCGGCATTCCTGTGGTATTGTTTCTTGACTCTCCAAGTCGCGATTCGCGAAACCTCGAAATGGAGTCTTTGACATGCTTTGATCTTCTGCTACGTGTCTAATAACTGCCACGTGTCACTCTGATTCGTGACTTACATGTGCCTGAAATGTTGAACCAGCTTGACACTTGTCATTGCCTGGTTGTGCCACGTGTTCTTAGCTGACGTGTCTGTTTCAGGATTTCACATTTCGCGATTTCGGGACTCGTGTTGTAAAGAACCTTGACATTTCCATCTCCCGATATCCGAAATCTCGATGGCCAAAACTCCGAAATGGAGTTGGACCACCACTTCAATCTTGCACTTTAAAGAACGTGTAGATTCTTCCTGATCCAACGATGGTCGAAACTTATGCTCAGATCTGACGCCTGAGATCTGTCCTCCTCTTCTGTGCGTTCTTCTTGTCTACAATCTAATGCGACGGTCCTCCTTTCGGAAATTGAAATGGGATCCAACGATCACTGACGCTTCTCCTCCCGAGCTTAGGCACTGCGTTCGACTCTGCGCTAATTCCTCCTGAGCTTACTTTGTCCTTGTTTTGCCTTTGCTGCATACTCTGATCTTGCCATCAGTGACAAGCCCATACTGCCTGTAAAGCATGCCAACCATCCTCTGCACTATCTCTTCTGATCTTATTGAGCTTGCTCTACAGCGTCTTCCCAAAATACTTTTGGTGCCCGTCTGTTACATTCTTCCTGTACTCAAGCCATCATCGTTGTTGTACTTGCCATCAATGACAAGCATACGCTGCCTGTAAAACATGCCAACAATCTCCCCCTTTGGCATTGATGGCAACAAAGGCACCCAGATTCTTTTCTCCCCCTTTGACATCAATGTCAAGGAGAACATGCTCCCCCTGAGCTGTTGCAGTCCTTTTAGGAGGTATCAGATATTCAATCAATCAATACAAAACTCCCCCTAACAAGAAGAACTTGCTTAGATGTCAGATGGGATGACACCCAACTTTTGTCGGAGATAATCAAATGGTGTCTTGGCTAGGGGTTTACTAAAGATGTCTGCTATCTGTTCTGTGGAAGGGATATAATTCAACTGAACAACTTTGTTTGTGACTTGTTCTCTAAGGGATATGCTTAGTCTTGGAATGAAGAACAGGATTCTTGGAGACATTAATGGCACTAGTGTTATCACAGTGAATTGTAATCGGATCAGTATAGTTTACCTTCAAATCTGCAAGAGTTTGAATCATCCACAAGATCTGAGTATAGCAAGTAGCAGCAGCAATGTACTCTGCTTCTGTAGTTGATAAGGAAATGGACCCATGTTTCTTACTAATCCATGCTACCAACGAGTCTCCCAAGAAGAAGGCACCTCCACTGGTGCTCTTTTTTTCATCTACACAATTTGCCCAATCTGCATCTGAATAAGCAGTTAACTGAAAATTCTGATTTCTAGGATACCACAGACCATAAGTCATTGTTCCCTTCAAGTATTTGAATATCCTTTTGACAGCTACCAAATGACTTTGTTTAGGAGCAGACTGATAACGACCTACCATTCCAACAGCTTGCATTATATCAGGACGGGATGTTGTGATGTACAGAAGATTGCCTATCATAGAGCGATATGTCCTTTGATCAACATCCGGTGAAACATCATTTTTACTGAGCTTGCAACCAACCACCATAGGTGTGCTCACTGGAGAGGAATCTTCCATCTAAAATTTCTTCAACATCTCTTTCAAATATTTTTCTTGAGAAATAAAAATTCCTACAGAACTTTGTTTTACTTGTAAGCCAAGAAAATATGACAGTTCTCCTATCATGGACATCTCAAATTCTGTTTGCATAGAGTTAGCAAACCACTGGACAGATGATTCATTAGTGCACCCAAAAATAATATCATCTACATAAACCAAAACAACTAATAAATTATCACCTTCAGACTTAACGTAAAGGTTGTTGTCAACAGTACCTTTCTTGAATCCTTTATCTTGTAAAAATTTGTCCAATCTATAATACCAAGATTGTGGTGCTTGTTTCAGTCCATATAAGGCCTTCTTCAGCTTGCAAACAATATTAGGATTATCTGTCAATGAAAATCCTTCAGGTTGCTCCATATATACTTCTTCCTCTAGATCTCCATTAGGAAATGCTGACTTAACATCCATCTGATAAACTTTAAAGTTCTTATGACATGAATAAGCAAGAAACATTCTGATAGCTTCCAATCTTGCCACTGGTGCAAAAGTTTCATCAAAGTCCTGACCTTCAACTTGTGCATACCCTTTACAAACCAATCTGGCTTTATTTATAACAACTTGTCCTTTTTCATTCATTTTATTCTCGAACACCCATTTGGAACCTATTACATTTTTATCTTCAGGTCTAGGAACAAGCTCCCAAGTATTGTTCTTCTCAATCTGATCAAGCTCTTCATTCATTGCTCTAATCCAATTATCATCCTGGCTAGCTTCCTCAAAATTTTTAGGTTCAGTCATAGATATAAAGGCAACATGAGATTGTTCTAAGTCTTTAATCAATTTCCTTATTGTCTGAACTCCTTTATTTATCTCCCCAATTATCTGATTTTCAGGATGATTCTTTCTAATAATTCTGAGAGGTGATTTTGCTTCTTTCTGCTGATTTGTGTTAGTCTGAGTATTCGTATCTTCATCTGATTCAGATTCTTCCTTTTCTGATCCTTGGACCTGTTCATCTTCATCTTCAACTATTTCTTATGTTCTTGGTTCAGCACTGCTTACATTTCTGACTGGGATTTCTTCATCAACTTTTATGTCTATACAATCAACTAGTTTGTGCAGTCTCTTATTGTAGCATCTGTACCCTTTACTATTTGTAGCATAACCCAAAAAGATACCTTCATCAGCCCGGTCATCATATTTGCCAATATTTTCATCATTGTTCTTGATATAACATTTACTCCCAAAAACTTTAAAATGCTTGATTTAAGCAGGTCTTCCAAACCATAGTTCATAAGGGGTCTTGTCACTGTGTGGCCTGAGATGAGCTTTGTTAAGGATACGAACAGTTGTATGAATTGCTTCCACCCAATAAGTCTGAGGTATGTTCCTTTCATTCATCACTGATCTTGCCATTTGTTGTACTGATCTATTCTGCCTCTCAACAACTCCATTTTGCTGTGGAGTCCTTGGAATTGTGTACTCTCTTTTGATCCCATGTTTATCATAGAACTCTTTGAAGTTCCATGAACTAAACTCTCCTCCTCTATCAGACCTTACTGCCTTTAATCTTTTTCCTGTTTGATTCTCAGTCAGAGCCTTGAACACTTTGAATTTTTCAAATGCTTCAGATTTTTCCTTTAAAAAGGCAACCCATGTTAGTCTAGAATAATCATCAATAATCAACATAAAATAGTTTTCTTTTCCTGTACCTTCTTTTCGTGATGGTCCACATAAATCCATATGTACTAACTGGAGAGGTTTTTCTGTTGAGGGAAAGTTTTTAGATTTGAACTAAGTGCAAGTAAGCTTCCTATCTGGCAGGGTTTACAAACAGAGTCGTATGGCTTTGATATCTTCGAAAGATCCTTTAATGCCCCATTGTTTCTGAGCTTGATTATATGATCAAAATTTAGGTGTCCAAATCTCCTATGCCATAGCCAACTTTCATCATACTTGCTTAAATGACATTCTTCTTTTTCTTCTTTTAACACATAGACATTATTTTCTGCTCTTATCCCTTTTGCAATCAGTGGTCCTGAACTCAAAGCCTTTATTTTACAGTCTTTAGAAGTAAAAACAACTTCACATCCTTTGTCACAAACTTGACTGACACTTAGTAGATTATGTTTCAGACCATCTACAAACAACACATCTTGAGCTTTTCCTTTGCCATTACTTAGGCTTACCATTCCTTTACCCTTTATTTT
>JASDQU010585491.1:50522-65216 GCA_032191745.1 Picea mariana
TTCAAGCACCCACTTGAACCTCTGAGGACACCAGTCCTCCCTAGCACCTCCCAACCACCCTGAAATATGAATATGAAATACTGAAACCAATTACAGTGATATAGTGTTCAATAACAACTTACCAATCTCATCACTGTTCTGCAAGATTTTGCTACTCAATCTTTCTCACTGTCTTCCAGCATGCATCCGCTGCCCATTCTGTTCTTCTGCCTTTTGTGCTCTGTGTGCCATTCCCATTCAATGCACCTTTTGTTTCCTATCCATTGCAATTGCTGCACCACCTCTTTACTTCCTCACACATGCATTACCTCACCTCAGCAACAACAACCTCATCACTTCTCTGTGTCGTGTTCTTATAGCTTCTGTGCACCTTGTGCATGCCATATGCACAATGCTTTTGCATCTCTTCACAGTGAGTGCTCTGTCTGATCATCATTACGACTTCTCAGCTTCTCTGGCAATTTGCCCACGCGTTCAGCATCACTGGATGTCATGCTGAGATTCCTCAGCCTCTCTGGCAGTCGAGACTCTTCGTCTTCTCTGGCATAGTCGAGCTTATACTTTCTTCTTCAGTTACAAACTTCAACGCTCATCCACTTGTCAGTCCCTCTAAGAATCGTCTTCATTCACTGGAGGAAGCTTGGAGACCCTTCAGCTCCTCTGGCGATCACACAGAGGTCTCTTCGAATCTTTTGGCAGAGACCATCAATGGTTTCCAGCAGTTAGACTGCGAGGAGGAACATTAGCCCTCCGATCGTGCCCAAAATCCCCTGCACCATTGGATTGACTTCATGTGATCTTGCGTTTATTTCGCCAATTTGCATTTCGGTATTTCGGCATTCCTGTGGTGAAGCTTAGCACCTCTAGCTTCTTCCTCCATCTTCCATCGATGTGCCCAATGGCTGTGACCACGCGCTTATCCATAAAGCGCTTTCGCGATTTCGCATTTCGTGAATCTGGAGATGAGGCATCTCGACTCTCCAAGTTGTGATCCTCGAAACCCCGAATTGGAGCTTTTCTAGATTGGCTCCTTCCCTTCTCGTGACCACAGGCTGTGCCAAAAAAGGCGCTTCATATTTCGCGAGTTTATAAACTTCATTGAGTCTGATCGACGGTTGAAATCTCCATGGATCCGACGATCCAGGTCTTATCGCGATCTCACATCTCGCAAGTTTCCACACCATGCTCTGTTGACTCCAAGTCAGCGAAATTCCAATCGCTTGCCACTTGTCTTATGATTCAACGGTCCAGATCAGATCTTGAATCAACGGCTCCAATCATATCACGATTTCAGCATTCTTGTTGCAAAGTGTTTCGACACTCCAACTTCCAGTATCCGAAACCCCGAAATGGGGTTGGATCAACAGTCCACATCAAACCTTGATCTGACGGCTCAGATCATTTCGCGATTTCGCATTTCACAATTTCGGCATTCCTGTGGTATTGTTTCTTGACTCTCCAAGTCGCGATTCGCGAAACCCCGAAATGGAGTCTTTGACATGCTCTGATCTTCTGCCACGTGTCGAATAACTGCCACGTGTCACTCTGATTCGTGACTTACATGTGCCTGAAATGTTGAACCAACTTGACACTTGTCATTGCCTGGTTGTGCCACGTGTTCTTAGCTGACGTGTCTGTTTCAGGATTTCACATTTCGCGATTTCGGGACTCATGTTGTAAAGAACCTTGACATTTCCATCTCCCGATATCCGAAATCCCGATGGGCAAAACTCCGAAATGGAGTTGGACCACCGCTTCGATCTTGCACTTTAAAGAACGTGCAGGTTCTTCCTGATCCAACGATGGTCGAAACTTATGCTCAGATCTGACGCCTGAGATCTGTCCTCCTCTTATGTGCGTTCTTCTTGTCTACAATCTGATCTGACAGTCCTCCTTCTTTCGAGAATTGAAATGGGATCCAACAATCACTGACGCTTCTCCTCCCGAGCTTAGGCACTGCATTCGACTCTGCGTTAATTCCTCCTAAGCTTACTTTGTCCTTGTTTTGCCTTCGCTGCATATCTCGCCATCAGTGACAAGCCCATACTGCTTGTAAAGCATGCCAACCATCCTCTGCACTATCTCTTCTGATCTTATCAAGCTTGCTCTGCAGCGTCTTCCCAAAATACTTCCGGTGCCCATCTGTTACATTCTTCCTGTACTCAAGCCCTCATCGCTGTTGTACTTGCCATCAATGACAAGCATACGCTGCCTGTAAAACATGCCTATGGTTGGGTGACAATATTGTGATATTGTCTATGGTTAAACGAGCACATCTAATATTTTAACAAAACCAACTATGTGTTTCTTTATCTTTTGGCATTATCTGGGCATTATGCGGTCAAATGTACATTTACTTCATAGATTGCACATTGTTTATTTTGGTCCTCATATTACACAAGCAAGTTTAGCATCTTGTAATTTTAAACATTAACATATGTCACAATATATATATTCACATCAACCTTCTGGACTTCCATTGAGTAGCTTCCAGACTGATATTTGAACAAGCATTCATCTTTCATGAGCCCAACAAAAGAGCAAGTCATGCATCAGCAATTGTCTCTGGTCTTTTTAAGCGCCAACTCTCTTAAATCTTTTTCTATTATTTTCATGTGGCTCTCTAGTCAACTCTTATACATCAACTACATCTAATCTTTGTCAATTTCTAGTTGTTGGGCCTTCTTTAATGCTTCTTCATAAAACTAACAATTGTGGACTCTTAAATATCCTCTTCACTTCGGGCTCAAACCGACAATGAACCTATCTTGTTATAGTTTTTTGTCCCATCCAAATAAGATCTCACTTAATATGTATTTACACCTTCAATCATAATCCTCATTATCCTCACTGGCTTATAGAGGTTGTTGCTATATCTCCTTCAATTTTTATGCAATGGGGTGATGATTGTCTTGACGTTTAAAGAATGCAAAGATTGTTTTGTAATTTGATCCTTTGTACATACATTTCCATCTATGTCCAAATTTATATATTGTGTCAATGCTCTTCCTCTCAATGAAGAACCAAACTTTGCTATTTGGTTGTCTTGATCCTTTTGGTCCATTGTTTTCCATATAATTTCACAAATGAACTTGTTGTGTTCTAAATCTTCACATTCTTCATATAAGGGTAGCAACATCACACTATTCAAAGTGTTCACCATTTTTCCAATAATATTCAAACCCAAAGGTGGTGGTTGTGGGTTCAATGGTGAGTTGTTATTGTTTACTATGGCCTTCTCAATTATTTGAATAACAAGTGTTTCTTCTACTCTTTATTGACTAGTTTCTTTCGACTCTGTCTGCAAGGTTGTGTCAACAATTTCAATTACTCTGGGGACTACTCCATCTTCACTTCATTAGTCAAATCCTTTGTCTCTCATCTGACTATTGGTCTAAATTTGCTTCACTTGTAGTTTAACAATCTCTCAAATTTGGCAGGGAGGTACTCCATTGAGATTTTCTACTAGAGTTATCAATGTTCAATTTTCATCATTTATGGATGTAAACACCCTCATCTCAATACAGGTCAAAATTGAAGCGATGTCAAGTCCAACATGTAATGCCTACCAAAACGTTTTATAGAGGTGCTCACTCCGTCTTGTCTTATCTTCAACAAACTTCTTCAAGAGAATCATCAATGGATCTTCGTTCAATTATCAGTCAACCATGTCAATTATTCTCTAGTGAACGTCTTCAAAGTTGGTGTGGAGCACCTCCAAGCCAACAAAGGAAGTCCCTTGTTCCAGTGCATGCAACAGCAATCCAATGTCATTCTCAGCAATTATGTTGATTGGTTGAGCATTTGACAACAACAATGACAAGATTATATGTGTTTCATCGTGTTTCCCAACAAGTTGTGCCTTTGATGACGACGAGACTACATGTGCTCTTTCATGTCATCCAACATGTTGTGCATCCAATAATGACAAACTACATCTTACTCTGTTGCACTAAAATACTTCTAGTTGACTCAATCATGACAGCCAGAACATCTCTTCTTTCTAAGCTACCCTTCTCTTTGCTTGTTTATTCCATCAATCATTTAAATGTCTAAATCGACCTTATGCAACTTCGATGGGTATTTTTCTCTTCTCTCTATTGCATCTTCTATTTCTACTTTATGTCGTGATAGGTTGCCCTTATGCAACTTAAATAGGTATTTTTGTCTTCTCTCTATTTCATCTTCTATATCTGCGTCAAGTCATGATAGGTTGCCCTTGTGCAACTTAAATAGGTATTTTTGTCTTCTCTGTTGATGATTGCAGCTATGTGAGACATTCTCCAAGACACAAACCTGAGAGAAAGCCCCTGAGAGGGGTGTGTGGTTCCTATCTGAGACAGAGTTGGAACGTAGAGATGGCCTCCTCCTTACAGAGAGTTGAGAAGAACTCCAGATGATTCTCCTATGTAACGCAATGAGAAAGGAGATCTGCAAAGTTGGACGTGCCTGTGGCTGAGCACAAGGTGAACGTGTGACATCCCAAAGTGTTGGGTGCATCGTCATGAGACAGAAATGAAGATGATGTATTAGCCTCCTCTGAGCAGAGAGTTGATGAGAAACTCCAGATGATTCTCCTGTGTAATGCAGTGGGAAAGAAGATCTGTTGAGTGGACGTGCATGTGGACGAGCACAGGTGAACGTGATCCTAGTGGCTGAGCACTAGAGAAGAAGTGGTTCTTCTGTGTAATGCAGTGAGCCAGAGATATGGACATCCCTATGGATGTGCCCCTAGTGGATGAGCACTAGTGGGTGTATAAGATCCCTTGCTATATTGTTCAAGAGTCAGACCTGCCTGTAACCCTAATTGTAATGTAAAGGGTACAGGTCGGCCCCACCTTATTATGATAGATAATTAATGTAAAAGATAATTAATCTGGTTATTATTAATTATATTGTGAGTTAGTGAGGTCGGCCTTGTTGTGCCAATAGACACTTCTGTTGACAGGTTTAGTCCAGTATAAGTAAAGGTGAATTCCCCATTGAGGAATCATATCTTTTGTGTGAGTTTGGAAATTTCAGCAAGTACACCTTCTTGGGAAAAGTGCACACCTCCCTTGGGCACTAGTCTTCTAGGGTTTGCAAGCACCCTCTTGTGTGCTAGGTTTTCTTGGTGGTGAAGGTCTTTCTCTTGAAGAATATAGCAAAGGATTTGGTTGGGTTTTCTTCCCTTTTTGAGAAGGGTTTCCCAGGATACTTCTTGTGTACTTGTGCATGGTGTTTCTTCTTGTGATCTTGGATGCTGCAAATTGTTTATGGTTTAAGTAAAATGATAACATAAAATGAACTTCTTGCTTAAGCCTTGCTTATTGAAAAATCAACATTCTCTCTATTTCATCTTCTATTTATACTTCATGTCATCATAGGTCAATCCAAACAATCTCTCTTGTGCTTCTTTATTGCTTCTCTTCCAACCATGTTGTTAGGTTCTTTTCTTGTTTTTTTCCATGGTTCTCCTCTTTGCCTTTCCTTGCATTTTATCTCATGCTGAAGTACCCCCCACCCCCAATGTTGACCCGACTTACTCAAAGTTACCAATGATGAGTCAATGTCTCCATTAGAAACAATTTTAGCAATGTCGATACTACGCGGAAGAATCTTGCGTGCAAGTCCATGAACAATTGGCTTGTCAAACTACCAACATAAGTTTTGTTTTCTACTACTTGTTGCTCACAAACTTCTTATAATACTTGTCAACCCAGTTGTTAATGTTTGTTCTTCCGAAGTTTCTAATTCTTGACTACACATTATGTCTATCTTGATCATTCATTTGATTCTTTGTTCCAACCATTTTTTTATCTTTGTTGGTACCGACTCTAAGAATTTTTCATGTGTATTTGTGAAAAATTATGTTCTGGCTTGGACTATTGTGAGATTGTTCCTTCTAGCATGGTTTCTGAGATAATTTTCAACTTTTATCTTCCACCAATATAAAATATCATTCTCAGGGACCATCCGCATGTATTTTGCTTTTTATGATTTTCTCCTTTTTATAATTTTTCTAGTCTTTTAAGCCCTGGATCAATGTACAACCAACAGCGAAACCCGTGTTGTATTCAAGATACAATTCTTTGTATGCAATCAAATTGTCAGTTGTATTAGCATACATAAATCAGAAACCAATCATGATACATAAGCAAATAATCATACACATAGATTGTAAGAGAAAGAAAAAGAACAGATATGGCAACAAATTATCTATCTATTCCCTTAGAATCTCCACCAATACATGAGCAGTCAACTAGTATATATACTGAAACAAGTCGAGTAAACAGTTATAACTGATAACTATCCTGGTCAAGTCAGATGACTAGCAACAACTAGTTGACTGGCCAAAAAAGCACATCGATGATTCATGACTAGGAAAGAGTAATGCAGCCAACCATAGAAGGTATACAGATACCCCATTTATAATAGAAGATTAAGGTTAATTCCTTAATTAATACACGTGAAGAAAGTTGCAATTAATGGGCCTCCCCATCATTTTTCTTGCTCCTTAAACAATCCTTAATGGTGACCAGACGTCTTGCCAAGAATAGGTTTTTTGGAGAACGGGGAATTATCCTTGTCTTAATGATATGAACGTGTGGTTTTAAGGTGCAAAATATTTTAAGGACATCATAATTAATGCCTTACCATACCTTGGACAGGGCAGAGGAGAAGTGCCATGTCACAGAGGCTTACAAATTAGCTTTACGAATTATAGGTCCCAATGCAAAGAGAAAGAGTCAACGTCTGAATCAAATCTATCATCGTCTCAAGGGAAAGGGAACTTTTGAGTTAGGATATTTTGTTTCATCGAGGTTGGCTTATGATTCTGAGGCAATGTTGGGGGGGTGATGGATTCAAAGAAGCACAGAGAGTAAAAAGGAGGAGCTCATGGCAGAGTAGTTTACGTACCCCGACCTTGGAGGAGCTAAAGAGACAAGGGTTTACTAGCAAGCTGAGTGGAATAAGTAAGGAGAAGATATTTCACAGAGAAATGCAGCAGGTGAGAAAGGCAGTTATGCAAGAAGAAGGGGTGGAGCCATTACATTGCATTCTCACCCACATAGGAGTGTTGTGCCCACTGCAATGAAGCAAGAGGTTCATCAATCTCTTGCTGTTCATGGTGTTTGACTGGTAGAGAAAGAAAAGCAAAACAAGGAGAGCTTGGAAGAACTGGACGAAGAAATGGATAGAGTTGAGGATGACCAGGACAAGGTCATCGACAACAACCATGACCTGATTGAAGAAGTGGCCAATAGGCTGGACAGTAAGCTGAATATGTTGTTAAATAAAATCGTTCAACTAGTTTAAACGGAAGAGGGAAAGGACACCAATCCACATCCGACTGGACCAGTTGTATGAACACGGTAGCTCGGAGTATCTAATGGAATCCATATTACATTCTGTTCCATTATGCTAAAGCCTGTCTTGATGGATATTATAACAGCAGCCCAAGTCTTGGTTATTTTGGCCAGTCTATAGTTTATAATTGTTCTAAATAAGAACTGCAATGCAAGAAGATTTTCGTTTGCTCTGATGGGGAGTCTCCTCAAAAACTTATAGCGCCCCTAACAAACTCTGTATATGTGTACTCTGCCCATCTCGGTCTGGAAAATATAAAACCTTTTTCCTTGGGAAAAAAAGAGGTGGAATCAGTCGGATGGTTCTAAGCAGCTAGTTTAAACAATTAGTTGGTGCAGAGTTATATTCCTCTGAAGTCAAAGAGCTTCCCTCAAATCTAAACAATTTAAAGTCAGTCTGCTAAGGTCAACAACATAGCGAGATGCACCTCGGGGTTCTGAATGACCCCAAAAAAACCTACCTAACATCCCCATTTTCGGTATTCATTAATGTGGAGAAAAAAATCAACAAATTGACAAATTGAAATCCAATGTTGCCATTTTATTTTCATATGGCAAATCCTTACCTTACATACTAAGGATGAATGAGATGAGTAATTGATTAATTAAAAAATGCATTGTTGGTCTGACTACCAGTTCGATTTTTTTCTCAAATTCTTTTTAAATTAAACATGGTTGCATTTCAAAAGGGAAAAGAGAAAGTGAAACGAAGGAGGTCTGAGGATCGAACCGCAAATAGCGAAAGCGCAACTGTGGCCTGAACGAGCTGCTGCAGGAGAACGCCTTTAATTACAGTGGGAAGAGACACCAAATTGCGGAGCTCCTCCTCCTTGCGGGAATGCATGCGATAACGATCCAACCGCGGTAACATCTGATAAGCTCCCGCATATATCCAGTACACAACAATCGGCGCCAGCGCTCCCATTGTCTCATCGCTCACATATTCCTCCCAGAAAACCATCCTTTCCTTCCTTAAAGTGCCCCAACGAGAGAAGAGAACGGACGGATTAATGTTAATGCTGCTGAGATTCCAACCTGCAAACCCACATAGCTGTTTAGTTCAGTACAGTTTGAGTTGTTGGGTTTTGCTTGTTCCGTCCGCCTTTCAGGGCATCATCAGCTCCAGATCTACGGGATCGACCAACGGCATTGACTGGCTGCATCCACACAAAGCGGGAGATGAGACCGGACGAACGAGAAACCCCGTCAATTGCCGGAATTCGGTGTTATTTTCTTTCCAAGCCTTGCTCTGCCCGATCTCTCCGTCTCCGTCTCAGATATATTATTAACAGAAAAAACCTACGATAGGTTTGTCCTTTAAACGGGATGAATAAACTACTACGGAATGAAAGTAAATGATCGGTGATCGGTGTTAAATGCGGAATTCAAATTCCCACACACCCGATTTTAAATATTCATATCCACGGTACAAATTTATTTAGTGGGCAATCTTGGTGTGTAGTTCTTATTTATGTGATATTATATAATATCTTTAAATTTATTTTGGTTTATAGTTGTTATTTATGTAATATTAAATTAATATCTTTAAAATGGTATATGATGATATTGGAATATATGTATATACTATTAATATTAATGATTTTGTATAGTTTGTATTTTTATATAAGTTATATGCATTTTATATTGTACTATGAAGTAGATGCTATTTTATTTTTTGTACTTAACTTAGATATGATAGTTGGTATACATTATCTTATTATTGTATTTTATAAATATTAAAATATATATATATATATATAAAAGATGTGTAAATGAGGAAGAGGGTGAGGTGGCTTTTTTAGATTATTTAGTTTTGTTTTAACTTTGGGGTTGATCGAGTCCCATGGGTTAGTTTAGTTTGGCTTTTCTAGATCATTTAGTTTTGTTTTAACTTTGGGGGTGATCGAGTCTCATGGGTTACCTCAGTCTCCAGTGGGCAAGACTGTGAACACTACCTTGTGTTACGGGGGAGGTCACGAGTTTGAGCCTAGCTAAGGTCCCAGGGGTCGCGGCTTTACCACTCCTATATCATCCACTATGTGGGGAAGTATCGAGGTGGGTTTCTCGTGAGTTAATTTCTCATTAGAAAAAAAAAATCGAGTGATTTTTTTTTGTGAAAAAAAAAATCAAAATTTAAATAAATATATTTGTATTTTAATTTCATTTTTATTTCTCTAGATGCTTAACAAGATTAGATATTGGTATGCTAAATAGAGTTAGATATTGAGATGCTCTACATTGATCTAATTAATCTAGATCCATCTTTAACTCCCTATTCAATTAAGCAATGAGAAGGATGTAAAAGAAATATAATTAAATTTTCTTAACTATGACTAATTATATATATTCACTTTTTCCCATTTTTTTTAACTATGACTAACATTTTTTTTTACATTATAAATATGAATTTTTCTTTCTTTTTAATTTATTAGTGTTACATTACATTCTAACTACGCTATAAAATGCACCTCACTTATTTTAGTGCAATAATAGAATTCAATGCACAGTAGAAGGGGGTTTTCTCGGGTGAGGATAAATACCATTTAAAGTTATCTCAGTTGACTCTAACATTCAATCGTACATTTTACACTAATAGAGGGCATTGCCCATACACACCACATGTAATAAAATTAGCATCACACATGGAGTTTGGTCATACAAGGCGTCGACGTAATTGCTTAGAATTATCGTGTGTCATATAGTGTTTGTCGTTGTTCTTTGTATGCCCCTACTTAAATTATGGCACAACATTATGCATTATTCAATGATATTTATCCTTTCTCATTTTTTCTATTCTCAATTATTTTTTACCTCATCATTGATACATCTCTATTGTGCTCTAGTGGTGTTCTATTGTTTGAGAACCTCTATTTGATGCTTCGTGTTGTCTACATAAAGTATTACACAAACAAAGGAATGTGTTCATTGGTGGTATTAATCTAAGCCCATACAAGAGTGGTAGGTGTGGGGCAGGTTGTCTTCGATCCCAAGGAAAATCAAGAAATAAGCTTTACCTGGGGGTTAGGAGAATCCACTAACAACGAAGCTAAGGTGATGGCATTGTATCAAGGATTAAATATTCTCAAACCAAGAGGAATTAAAAACCTTACTGTAACAAGGGACTCCTCAATTATACCCCAATTCCTCTAGTTCAATGGTTGGTCAAGCTCTATAGTTTGGCTTTGGCATGAATCTTAAGGCAAAATGGGTTTTGGGTCTCTATGCTCAACCATGTGGTCTACCTTTGGTTTCATTTTGGAAGTGTAGGTCATCATCAAATTGGGAGTAGATTGGTAGTGTTCCCCTGGCTCTAGGTCTTGGTTTGTTATAAGTTCAAAATTTTCTGCACCATGTAGAATAAGGTTCAATCGCAAGTTCTAGTTAAGGATGGAGGGCCACAAGCACGCCAGTCGTTGTCCCCCTATGAGATCTCGAACCTTAGTAGGGCCCAACAGAGGAATGCACATCAAATAAAAGAATTACAAGTGACCTTTCATCTTCATATTAAGAAAATGGCAACTCAAATTGAATCTTAGAAACCTAAGAATGCAGAGTTATCAGAAGTTGTGGTTCATCAAAGCCGGCAATTGGAGAAAATGGAAGTGAACTTCGATATGCTTTAAGAATTAGTCTTGTGGCTTGCAAGGAGTTTGCATTCGTTGGTCACCCACCCTAAGATATGTTCAACGTGTGCTCAATGATGACGAAAAAATTTAGCAAGTGCGAGGAGACATGGCAATCATAAATGCATACTTGAAGTACAACCTTTAGGCAAACATCAAACAAGAAGCCCTTAGTGGCCATGTCTTCTTATAAGTTTGGGTTTTAAATGCATTACAAAATATTTTTCTTATTAGCATTGTTTATTAGGCATTACACTAGTCGGCTCCATAGTTATATTGCAAGGAATGTAAGAACAACTTAGATAGTAGGTTGCCCTAAGGGTTGGCTTAATTGGTCTAAATCCATACGTGAATTTATCAGTTATTGGTCACAGGTTCGACTCTCTTGATTCCCCCGAGGCAAGGCCCCGTAATCAGGGTCAACGGTTTATTCTACTTACCATCCATGGAACATGGGAAAGTATTTGGAGCGCTTTCTGTGAGTACATTTCCTCAAAAAAAACTTAGATAGAAGGCAATCATTTTAATTTGTTTATGTCTTCTTGAAACCCTAATCTCATGCATTTTAAATTTTGCTTTGTATTAACTTCTTGTATGATGCATCCATAACCATATTTTAATACAAATGATAATCGTTTTAGTTATTTAAGAGAGAGAGAGAGAGAGAGAGAGAGAGAGAGACTATGTCTCTGTTGAAATTAACACAACTACAACAAAAATTACGAAGAATTATTCTTGCATACAAGATCACTAGTTATGGCAAAACAATCTAAGCAATCAAGTAATATCATAGGTGAATTCTCAAGACAATCATAAATGAATTGGGAGTACTTCAACTTTGCAATTGTGTTGAATGAATAACAATGTACAACAATAATATGAATAGTGTGAAGTTTAATGTAGTAAGTCTTATAGATAAAAGCCTGAATAAACTGTAAAACTTCATAAATTAACCCTTGAACTCCAAAGATACCCAAACATTCACCATAAACAAGACAAGTATATAGAGATAAATCTTTAAGGTACAGTAACACCATCAATTACTCCTTATGGAAGTAATCACTCCACAAGCCATGCTTGCTACAAGACAATATAATCCAACACATATCCAATTCAATGATATTCATGTGTATTTATTCTTTCTCATGAGTATTCCTAGGGGTCTATGCCAACTACCCCTTATTATTATATTATTATGTTTATTACATAGTGGGCCTATTCCATTATTATGGCCACATTACATTCATTATCCCCTCGGGTGCCTCCATGGGTACCCATATGGTGCATACATAACCATCTTTTAATACAAATGATAAGCATTTTAGTTATTTAAAAAAAGTTGAGACTGTGTGCCTATTGGAATTAACACAGCTACAACGAAAACTGCAAAGAATCTAAGCAATCAAGTAATACCATATATGAATTATTGAGGCAATCATAAATGAATTGGGTGTTCTTTGACTTTGCAAATTTGTTAAATGAATAACTATGTACAACAATAATAAGAACATTGTGAAGTTCAATCCCTTTTAACAAGTATCGAGCTATCAATTAACAATAATGTTCACCACTTTAAATTATATATTAGGGTGAAAATAATATAGCGTGGAGAATATGGTGATCCAAGAACGTTTCTCTTAAAGATTTTATGAACTCATCAAAACTACGATGATTTAGGAATGCTTCTCTTTAAGCTTTTTGAGCACAAAAAAAAAAAACAAATTAAGCAAACCAAGTAATCCCTTCCCTTTCTTAAGGTTCGATAGATCAAATTTGGTCTCAGTGGACGTTCACCATCATCATCACCACAAAACATTTCACAACCCATTTATTCACATCCACTAACACATTAATTAATTAACATATTTCTAATTTTAAGGTCGTTGTCTAGCCAAACACCATATTGATATACAATACCCCCTTGTTGTTGGAAATTGTGTTGTCATTGATGTCAAAGGATGTCATTGATGTTGCTATCGATGTGTTATGGTGATGAGTGACCCCATGAGAAAATAAAAGCATCTAGATTGTTATTGCATATCTACCCTATGTGCATGAAGGCAAGAGGAATGAAACACAAACAGAGGAAGTGTCTAGAATACGAGTCGAACCAAACTGAGGAAGAAGAGGATGCCCACGCGTGATGACTATGCACTCTTAAATATCTACAAGTGTTCTTTGTTTACCATGAAGCGATTGTGCTTAAATAAAACAAATTGAACTCTGATTGCACAGGTTTAAAGAAGAATGGTGACTAGACGAAATCGAGGAGTAGGTTGGACGATACAATCTCGTGAAAGAGTTTTGTTGTAGAACAATAAACCTGGTAAGAAAGATATTGGTTAACCATACCATAGAAATGATGATAATGATATATCCCACATTCACAAGGCAACACAATTTTGAAAGGTTTATATTGCAAAAGCACTTTTATGTAATTTGAATGTGAGTGAAAGAGTCATGGAACCATGCAAAATGTGTTAATTTTTGGCATAGAGAACTGTGGACCCAGAACAAGATAAATCTTGACCGTTCATCTCATGAGATCAACAATTAAGATCAAAGATTGGGGTTCGATACTTGGTAGGCCAGCTAAACCATGTTAGCGCCACGATAGCAAGCTCAACAACGCCAATGTCCAGTCAAATGAATGCCACATCAAAGGAAGTCCACGTCAATGATGCCATGTGTCAAGACAAGTACCGATGCCACATCATCCAATGTACATGAAGAAGAAATCCACACGGAAGCCACCTCATCTACAACATAAGTACATAAGATTTCAAAGAAATGGTTAAGTACCAACACATTACGGAGATAGTGAGCACAACGAAGAATCAAGAGTATGGAAAGAAATGAGAGCGAACCTGCAAACCCGTTGTGAGAATCAGATGGATGAGGACACAAATATAGAATCGGGAAAATGTTGTAGACCCGTGGCCCACGTTGAAATCTCAAGAATCGACTAAGTATCAAGAATGACCAAGTACCAAGATATAATACCCATAGGTCGAACCCCAACTGTAAATGTAAATACAAATGTACTTAGGCTGGTGAGTCGAG
This sequence comes from Picea mariana, assembly GCA_032191745.1. Taxonomy (NCBI): domain Eukaryota; kingdom Viridiplantae; phylum Streptophyta; class Pinopsida; order Pinales; family Pinaceae; genus Picea; species Picea mariana. Next base: position 64,558 of record JASDQU010585491.1, read on the forward strand.
ATGCATAAAGGACAATATATCTGTAATGTAAATGTCAATGTATTCACATGCAAATATTAATGAAAAACACATCACTACCGCAGACCAACCATGTAAAAGAGTATGGGGGACTAAACTCCACTAGTTAGGGAAAGGGAGCTAAGCTAGGGAGCTTAAGCCAAAAAGGAATATTTGTTGAAATAATGTAACTGCGAAGAGCATTCTTATTATTATTGGATTAAATCCCCATTGCGGATTAATCATGTCATTATTATTATTATTGTTATTAGATTAATCCCCATTGTGGATTAATCATGTCGGTAATTGTATAAGGACCAAATCCCCTTTTGCGGATTGGTCATCGGACAATTACAAAGGACAGAATAAGAAGTCGGCCCCAACAGTTATTATTGAAGACCCGGAATTAATTAAAGGTGGGTTTACCCACCAAGAGTGAGAGGTCGACCCTGCCAGTGGTGACCTTTCACACGTGCCAGTCTTGTATAAATAAGAGGCTAGCGCCTCACTTCAAACACACAACTCACTTGCTCATTCTCTTATGAGGCAAGCTTCAATTACCAGTAGGAGAGAGGAGAAGAAGAGTGGCACATCTCTTGGGGAGGACTATCTGTATTGGTTTGAGTTATCTCTTGAACATTGTATAAGCTATTTATGATAAG
>JASDQU010585492.1:34798-46110 GCA_032191745.1 Picea mariana
TGTAAGATTCCCATGTGGATTAGGTGTAGTTTTTCAATTTTTTAAGGTTTCTAGTTGAAGTGTTTTGTCAAACACAATTTATTGAGTTTGTTTTCTCTTCTGGTTTATTGTTTAGTTGTTGCATGAATAAATTGCAAATATATTGAACTTAAACAACAAGGAAATTACATAGAAATACAACCAAAATAGCCACAGACTTCATATATGTATTTATTTAATATATAAGTTGACCTCAGTGCAAGCAAAGAACAGATTTGGAATAGATATGGAAGAATAATGGATGTGGTTGAGACTAGCTTCAAGATACAATAAAAAGAGAGTGATATAAGCTCCCCTCAACCTCCAACAACTGCATGCAAGATCTAGAAGATCAATTTCCTTCCTTTCTTTTCTCTGCAAGAGTCTTCTAGCTGAGTTGTGCCCCTCTCTGGATGGAAATCCCACTTGGAAATTCAGCCTCACTAGATATGGCCTCCAAACTCTGAAATAATGTTGTATCCCTGAATGATATGAGATGACTATCACCTATGATGGGTTTCCTTGGTTGTAGCTGCAAATATGAACCCCATAACTCTGAATATCTATGACCAGGTGCACCCTCCTTTAGGAAAACTCGCCCAACTATGAGAATAAATAAATATGGAGTGATAAACCCCGAAATAATGATGAGAAGAGTTACTCTAGGGATTACAAACACTCTTGTAACAAGATCTTCTCTAGATCCAATGTCTTTAAGCCAAATCGAACCTCTTCCTCTTAAATAGTGTGCCCCAATCCTATAGAAAACCCTCAATAATGCGCCCATACTCCAAAAGTCACTATTGAAACTGATATGAACTTAATAGAATGGTGAGGGTGGAATCTTTCACCACCTTGGCCAAGCTTGGATCGGGAACATAGATGATTTTAGGGGCTAAATTTCGCAAATGGGCTAATTTTCCATGGTTTTTCCCAAAAAAAGATTAGCCAATTTCCATTTTTTCTAAAAATGATTCACCCAAATTCCATAGAATAAAATTGTTTTACCTTACAAATCGCCAAAGTTATATAGAAACTATATAAAATCCTTAGAAATTTGAATATGTTTACAAAACTATCGCTAAACATTTTACATTTTTCCTTTTAAGGACTAGTAATATTAGCCCACATTTCTACATTTTAATATAAATTTCCATCCTTAAAATCATCCCTGATCGGGAAAGGAGGGAACTTCCACCTCCATTCTGACCTCTAGGGTTTGTCTATTCAAAACCATCAAAACCCTTAAGCTACTAGAGCTCAAATTGCAAATAGAAATTATCAAGAATGAGGAGTGAGACACCCTCCTCTTCTTTTATTCTCCAGCATTCTAATTTTCACTTAAATTATTTAATTGACTTCTAAGGTTTATTTCTTTACTTTTTCATCATAGCCAATTAGATTTTATTTCCTTTTTAGCCAATGTCACTTTAATAATTCAGCTTTCACCTTAGTGACATAACTTGATCCCTTAGTCCCCTTTTTAGTGAGACCGTAGCCTAAGGGGAACAACTATCCTACTAAGTCCTCCTGATCTTTTCATTTAGAAGGGGATCTTACACAAACAATGATTTTGATTAAATACATCAAAGTGAGGCATTTTTCTATTTGTTTTATCTAAGTGTGGAATTATTTTGATTAATCTAATGGAATTTTATCACCATGCTATTCTCACAAACATAAAAGTGGTTCATATCTTAAAAGAGTTATAATACCTATCATTTCCATTGTAGTAATTGTTGTATTGTGTTTGTTTTTGGGATTCTAGTCGAGATGAAATTGCAAGAGGCATACTCCTATAGAGGTTGGGGCATCCTTAAATGTTGGGCACCAAAGAATTTCCTATGGAGAGCTCATCATTGCAACAAAGGAATTTAGTGATGCCAACTTGTTATGAGTGGGTATTTTCAGAAAAGAGTACAAAGGGGTTTTAAATGATGGCATAATTATTGTAGTGAAGCTTCTCACTCTAGAAAATGAAGGGGCTCAAAATAGTTTTGATAGGGAGTGCAAAGTATTGGGTAGAGTCAAGCACCAAAATCTGATTGGAATCATAACTTGTTATTCATACCTCCAAATTAAAGCTTTGTTATTTCCATTAATTCCAAAAGGAATCCTAGAGAAGTGGTTATATCTTGATGATGAAGTAGAAAGTAGTTTGACTTTGATTCAAAGGTTGAATATAAAAATAGACATTAAAGAGGGCATGGCTTATTGTTGTATTATGTTGTCATTGATGTCAAAGGATTGATGTCAAAGGGTTGATGTCAAGTATTGTCATAGTAGTATCATTGATGTATTTATTATTGTATCATGTTGTCATGAATGTAATTGATGTCATAGGGTTGATGTCATGAGGTGTCATAGTGATGTGTTGTCATTGATGTAAAGGTAGTTGTATCATTTATGGCATGTCATGGTTGATAGGAAGTACCAAATGGATGAACTCCAAAATGGTCCCCTTATGGTGAAATCCCTCACGGGAAGACTCTTTGTGAATTCCAAATGGTTAAGTGGTTTGGTAACCCCAACAATGTAGGGTTTGATTAAGGAATAATGTAATGAAGATCAATGAATTTTAAAGTGAGACTATTCTAGATGGATAGTACATGTCATGTCGTTTTTGGTGATATGTGGAACGTCACATAACTCCTCACATTAGAGAGTTATGGGCATGTGAATTTTGAGAACCCTCATGTGTGTATAGAAGCCCCTAGAAGGTCAAAGAAGTCAAATTATTCTAGAAGCTCCTAGAAAGAGTTGACCAGTCAAAGTGGTTAGTCATGGGTTAAGTGGTTGCACCAAGAAAACAATTAAAAATAAATTAGTTGCAATTAGAAGTGGAGAACTTACTATTTGTGGATAAAGTGGGTGTAAGTGGACAAGTGGTTAGAAGTGGGTTAGCCCTAAAAGAAGGAATTGGGTTAGAAGATAACCCCTAGAGAAAGCTACTTGTGGAAGTATAAATAAGAGAGTAAGGGTCTCTTATTTTGATCTATCTAATTGAGCATATTGAATATCCATTATTGTGAAAGGTTTATTGTAGGTACTCATTGAAGTTGCACAAGTCTGAGGAAGCGAAGGTAAAGTGGCGAAAAAGTTTTGTGGCCGCAGTAGAGTGCGAAGAAATCGGGAAAAACCATAGTTAGGGTCATCCCCGCGGGTGACCCAGTAGACATCCTGTGAGGCACCCCTACGGGTTGAGTAGAGCCTGTCCCACAAGGCCCCGTTGGACACCTTCCCCGAATCATGTGAGCAACTACCAAAAGTGAAGGTTAATATTGGTTCATGTTGCAGAGGTTGAGCATAAATCTCCTGGAGATTCAATAGTGATCTGGCACATCAGATCCATCTACAGGTTCAAAAGGTGTGTTACATGACTGGATATTTGTGATAGTTTGAGGTATGGATATGTGAGGTTGAGTAGATACCCTTGTGACATCACTGGCTAAATGATATATGTTGCATAGGGAAAATATACAGAGGTACAATGTTAGTATACTTGTTGTTTATCTTTGGCACACTTGTTGGGATTTATTTGAGGCATTTGTTTGGATATGAATGAGGAATGGTCTTGTGAGTTTGGGAATATTCCTAGAAGTTCTATTGTTGTATAGTACTTTCTATGGTGAATGGTTATATGGAAGATATGGTAAATTACATTATTGATGCATTTTTTTTAATTTATTAGCATATATTGTAGTGCATTGTGAGAGGCATTTGTTAGTGGTTTGGATACATGATTGGTTGATGAGTGATACATGTTTCAGGGTTTGATCTTGGTGAGTAGATATTACTTGGATTGTTGAGACAGGTTGATATGACAGGTTGTTATGACAGGTTGTTATGACAGGTTGTTTTGTGCATAGTTGATGCACTTGTATTGGTATAGATTATTGGTACAGTTTGACAGATTGTTTTTCTATCTACAAGCTAGGTCTTATACTTGAGAGTTGGATTCCTCACATCTCAGTTAGTGGTGAGATATGCAAGTTGGGTCTTTTATTGAAAGTTGGTGCTCTCTTGGAGTTGGTGATCTTTTCAGTTGGTGTTGATAAACCCCGAAGATTGTAGTCTCATATAATACAAAAAGCTTACACATATCTCTGCTACTCATTATGGTCAGTGTGATGATGTCTCTTTATAGTTGATGAATGTTGTTGATATATGTTTACATATTTGTGAATTGAAGTAATGAATAATGATGTTTGAAGTGATTGCTAGCTAAGTTTTTAAAGAGTTGTGAAAAACATCCCTACACTGATTCACCCCCCCCTCTCAGTGTGATCGGTGTGTCCAACAATTGGTATCAGAGCAGGCCTTCATCATAAGACTTACAAGCTTGAAGGAGATCCACAGACACAAAAATGGATGATCATGTAGATGAAGTTCCCCTCTTTGATGAGACAGATTACTCAGCATGGAGAATATAAATGAAAGGGTATTTGAAGGCAAAAGGAGAAGGTGTTTGGAATATGGTTGTTGTTGGACTAGTTCCCTCAAAGAATCAGTCAAAACTTGCAGCAAAGAAGAATAATGCAGTAGCATTCAAGACCATCTTGAATGGACTTTCATATTCTATTAAATAAAGCATAGGAAAATGTACCTCTACAAAGGACCTATCGTTGAAACTAGAAAAGGCATATCAAGACTTTGTCATCAATGAAGGTAAAGACTCTCCAAAATATTCTGATTGTAAGAATTCTAAATGCAATGATGTTAAATGTTCTTCTACAAATGAAGAAGAAGATATAGAAGAAGTTTTCATAGAATTAGCTAACAATTATCTTATAGATGAAGAGGAAGATTTGTTGGAGTTTAAAAGAAATTTTTTATCTGATCTAGATGATGTCAACATGGAAATAGGACATTATTCAATTTCTTTTGAGTATCTTGAAAAATACACTAAGGAAGTCCTAGAAAAGTACCCAAGGCATACCATGGCACTAAATCAAATGCTCAAAGAACAAGAAGAAAGTAAAAAGACTCAATTAGAAGAAAAAGAAGAAGAGATCAAAAGACTAAAGAATGAAATAATTAGTCAAGTAGAAGAAAATAAGAAGGTAGATGATGAACTTAGAAAAATCCTTGAATTCAATGTCACTCTAAAGACCCAAATTGAAGAAGCCAAAAGGATAGAGGAACTATTGAAGAATCAAGTAAATGAAAAAGAAGAGTCATGCCATAAGTTGGAAGAAAAAGTTGTTGATCTCAGAAAGAAAGTAGAGAAGTCAAACACTCACATCAAGTTCATGAACAACTCAAAAATCTTGGATGAAATCCTAGATAGCCAAAGATCTCCAAAGGATAAATTAGGTCTTGGATACAACAAGGAAGTTGCACACTTTGAAGCTATCACTTCTAAGAAGCATGATGTAAGTCTTTCATTCTCAAAAAGTGGAAGCAAAGTTGGAAGTCAAGCACCTACACAAAGCAAGAAAACCTTCAGAAGAACAGAGCAAAGAAGACATCAAGAAACCATATTTACACCTCAAAACAAATTCAGAAGATAGACACCTTCAAGGTGGACACCAAAGCAAAGGTATGAAAAAAAATTCATGGTCATTGCTTCGCATGTAATGAATATGGTCACAAAGCTTTGGAATGCATACATTATGAAAGGAAAGATGTTGGAAGATTTGATAGCATCCTAGAATGATGGAGATGTAATCAAGTGGGACACATTGTTGCACATTGTTACTCCATGAGATGTTACAGCTGCAGTGGGTTTGGCCACAAATCCCAGGATTGCTGGAATTCAAGGAGACAGTCAATGAGAAATGTTTCATACAATATGGAAAGAAGAGCACATGAAACTTGGAAGGAAGACAATGTTGAAAGGATGGAAGCTGAAAGGACAAGTACTCAGAGACCAGGACACTCTCAAAAGTGGATGAAGAAGACTGAACAACTAAACTTGAATGAAGAAGGCAAGGGTTTATGAAAAACCCTAATTTCTAAGATCCTCGCGGGTTAACCTATAGTTTTCTAGCGAGGAATCCTCATGGGTCAACTAGTGTGCAACAAGTGAGGCACTGATAAAGTGGGGAAAAAGTGTTGGAACAGACTGCAGAAGTTGAGTAAGCCCATGTTATCAGAGATTTGTTGTTCCAGATCAATTACATAAGTTAGGTTATGGTTATTAGTTTGTTTTGATGCTTAAATTTGCTTATGATGTTGTGAATGCCTGAGGCATTCTTAGTGTGATGGTTGTCGTATTTGGACATGGTATATGCTGGTTGGATTAGTTAAGTGAGAAACACTCTTATGTATGGTACAATACTGATATGGTTTCCATAATTTACATCTTTGAGTTACTTGTACTTGATTGAAGGATATATATGTTATATGATTGTATATGCATTATTGTATGATGATGTATGCATGAGGGGCATGCTTAGGTTGTTAGAGATGCTTCATTGAAGACATGATTCATATTTGTATAGGTTGTTGGTGATTGGTTGATACATGGCTAATACATATGTGATCTCCATTGATACATCTTGTGATGTATTGGTTAGATGATATCTTGGTGCATGTATTTGGCATGTGTTTTTGCTACATATTCAGACATGTAGTTGATGAGTTGATGAGGTAGTGATGTTGTACATGATTGATGAGTCATAGCTTGATCTATGGTCGATGTACTTGTAGATGGAAGATGATTGTAGGTGGTAGTACTTGGTTAAAGTACACCATTGGTATTACTTGTTTAGCATATCCTTTTGGGTACATGATGCATGGGTTGATATAGTTGAGACACTTGTTACGATGCTTGTTTGATACAATGATGGTAGAAAATACATTTCTTGACACATGGTTTGCGTCACTCGGTTCATGATAGAGGCATATCATGAGAGATATGACATTTGTTTGAGGAACATTATTGGCATGTTGTATGGTTGATGATAGAGGCACTTGTTGATAATCCTGATATATGATTAGCACATATTCTTGGCATATGATTGATGCACTTCATTATGGTATATGGTATTGTGTTGATGTGCATGGTTGGCACATGGGACGGCACAGGATGTACTTGGTTGATGGGTTGATCATGATTCATTGTTGACATATATTTTGCTTCATTATTGATGCATGAGATAGTATGTATGATTGCATACACTTAGATGGTTGATGCATGGACAGGTCCAAGGATCATAATAGGAAGAAAAAATCATTACTGAGAAGTTGATCTATGTTTCGGTTGAGAAACAACATTTGCAACAGCAGAAGATTGTAGTGGTAGCATATTGTTCATCTTGCAGAGAAAATAGGGGGAGACATACCTATAGGGGCGTTATTCTTCTTCCCATAATTGGTTAAAAATGTATGATTCTAGGTGGAGATATGATAGAGATGATTGGAATCCATGTTACTAGCCTTGCATCATAGTGATTTACCTTGTCAAAGGGGGAGAAATCATTCAGATGATTGAGCAACACAACATATAGTGCAGTCAGGAAGAACAGCCTCAAATAGATATACCCTTTTCCATTGATGTCAAAGGGGGAGAGATAGTCACATTGATGTGGAGAGATGAAAATTTATAAGGAGCGATGACCACTTTGATCATGATCATTTCCATATCTAAGTGTTTTCATCAATGATTGGTGTTGACAACAATGTTGGTGTTGCCATCAATGCCGAAGGGGGAGATTGGTGTATTATGTTTTCATCGATGTCAAAGGATTGATGTCAAATATTTTATGTCAAGTATTGTCATAGTAATATCATTGATGTATTGATTATTGTATCATGTGGTCATGGATGTAATTGATGTCAGAGGGTTGATGTCATGAGGTGTCATAGTGATGTGTTGTCATTGATGTAAAGGGAGTTGTATCATTGATGTCATTTCATGGTTGATAGGAAATACCAAATTGATGAACTCCAAAGTGGTCCCCTTATGGTGAAATCCCCCACAGGAAGACGCTTTGCGAAGTTCAAATGGCTAAGTGGTTTGGTAACCCCAACAATGTAGAGTTTGATTGAGGAATAATGTAATGAATATGAATGAATTTGCAAGTGAGACTATTCTATATGGATAGTACATTTCATGTCGTTTCCAGTGATATGTGGAACGTCACATAAATCCTCACAGTTAGAGAGTTATGGCCATGTGAAGTTTGAGAACCCTCATGTGTGTCTAGAAACCCCTACAAGGTCAAAGAAGTCAAATTATTCTAGAAGCTCCTAGAAAAAGTTGACCAGTCAAAGTGGTTAGTCATGGGTTAAGTGGCTGCAACAAGAAAACACTTAAAAATAAATTAGTTTCAACTAGAAGTGGAGAACTTACTACTTTTGGATAAAGTGCGTGTAAGTGGACAAGTGGCTAGAAGTGGGTTATCCCAAAAAGAAGGAAGTGGGTTAGAAGATAACCCCTAGATGAAGCTACTTGTGGAAGTGTAAATAAGAGAGAAAGGGTCTCTTATTGTGATATATCTAATTCAACATAATGAACATCCATTATTGTGAAAGATTTATTGCAGGTACTCGTTGAAGTTGCACAAGTCTAAGGAAGTGAAGGTAAAGTGACGAAAAAGTTTCGTGGTCATAGTAGAGTGCGAAGAAATCAGGAAAAACCATAGTTAGGGTCATTCCCGCGGGTAATCCAGTAGACGTCCTGTGAGGTACCCCGACGGGTTGAGTAGAGCCTGTACCGTGAGGCCGCACTAGACACCTTTCATGTGTCATGCGAGGTGATACTAGAAGTGAAAGTTGAATCTTGGTTCAAGTTGCATAGGCTGAGCATAAGTCTCCTGGAGATTCAACAGTGATATGGCACAACAGATCCATCTACAGGTTCAAAAGGTGTGTTACATGATTGGATATTTGTGATAGTTTGAAGTATGAATATATGAGGTTTAGTAGATGCCCTTGGGACATCATTGGTTGAATGATATATGTTGCATAGGGAAGATCTACAGAGGTATAGTGTTGGTATTCTTGTTTTTTATCTTTGGCACACTTGTTGGGATTTATTTGAGGAATTTGTTTGGATATGAATGAGGAATGGTCTTGTAAATTTGGGCATCTTCCTAGAAGTGTTATTGTTGTATAGTACTTGTTGTGGTGAATGGTTATGTGGTAGATCCGGTGAAGTACATTGTTGACGCATTTTGTTTAATTTATTATCATATCTTATAGTGCATTGTGAGAGGCATTGGTTAGTGGTTTGGATACATGATTGGTTCATGAGTGATACATGTTTGAGGGTATGATCTTGTTGATTAGATCTGATTTGGATTGTTGAGACAGGTTGAGATGACAGGTTATTGTGACAAGTTTTGTTGTGCATAGTTGATGCACTTGTGTTGATATAGATTGTTGGTACAGTTTGACAGATTGTTTTTTTGTCTACAAGTTGGGTCTTGTACTTGAGGGTTTGATTCCTCACATCTCATTTGGTGTTGAGATCTATAAGTTGGGTCTTGTATTGAGAGTTGGTGCTCTTTTTAGTTGGTGTTGATAAACCCCGAAGATTGTAGTCTCATATAATACAAAAAACTTACACATATATCTGGTGCTCATTATGTTCATTGTGATGATGTCTCTTTATAGTTGATGAATGTTGTTGATTTATGTTTACATAGTTGTGAATGGAAGTAATGAATAATGATGTTTGAAGTGATTGCTAACTAAGTTTTTAAAGAGTTGTGAAAAATATCCCTACACCGATTCACCCCCCCTCTCAGTGTGGTCGGTGTGTCCAACAATCTCCATCACTATTGTTTCATACAAGTGATCCATTGCGATTTGAAACCAAAAAATGTGCTTCTAGGCAAATATATGACAAGATATTTAATAAACTTTGGAATTTCTACCACATGTTTTGTAGATTTTGATGATTTATCTCTTACATCCACACATGCTCTCAAGGTATCCACTGGATACATTTCTCCAGGTATTATTTGAGATAGATAACAAGTTTTTTTTTTTAAGGGAGTTATAAGGGTTTGTGATTTTCTAGAGTTATAAGCATATTTTTTTGAAGTTCTAAGGAATATGGTCAATATTGATACTTTCATGATGCTTGAGTCTCTTAAACTAAATGGTAAAAAATTCCATTCTTGGAAACAAAAAATGGAGCAAATTTCATCTTATCGTGATCTTTGGGAAATTGTTATTGCGACAACTCCAAAACTACATCCCATGAATAATGATTATAAGAAGAAAACAAAATGCATTTCTTCTTCTTACCTTTGTTTTGGAGGATGATATTCTTCCTGACATTTTTTGTATTACCACTACTCATGGAGAAAGAGGTTGCGATAGAGGTCATCAAGGAGGAAGATATAATTGGCATCAAAATCAAAGTTGGAGGCCAAATTCTTCAATTCAAACAGGTACTTCTAAAATTTCTAGGCATTGCAACCATTTTAGTAAGAATAATCATATTGAAGAAGAGTTTTATATTACACAAATACACAATGTTGAAAGGACTAGAGGTATAAGACATCATAGACGAAGAAGTAGAGGGGGCATGTATCAAAGTCATTTTGTAGAAAGTAGTACAGTTGTTCCATAGGAACCTATGACTAATTATTTGTTTATGGCTTCTCATACTAACATCTATGCTTATTAATGTGCATAGTGCATTGATTTGAGAGCCACTAAGCATATTACTAGTAAGAAAGAATTTTTTTCAAAACTTGCTCATGTGATAATGAGATTATTATTCTTGGTGATGACAATATTCATGAGGTACAAGGAAGAGGTGATGTACCCATGAGAGCTGTTGATATTGCATAAAAACATATAGAATGTTTGGTATGTTCTTGGGTTAAACACAAACTTACTTTCAATTAGTAAAATTACTTATGAAATCTATACTATTGTGTCTGATTAAATATCGTCACAAAAACATCATTTCTAGAGAATAGTTGTGTAATTATATGTATAGGTTTGATGGTATTCCAAAGCAACAACAAGCCTTTTGACATGTTCTACTTCAAAAAATCAACTATGGGATGAAAGATATGGTTGAATCTTAATTACTTTTATTTGAATTTGCTTCATAAACATAATTTGGTGAATGGATTGCCTAACATTGAAGAAGATAAATGTGTATATGAAGCACATCTAGCAGAGAAGCAACATCGATTCAAATTTGATAATAGAAAAACCATGGAAACTCAAGTACTTTAATTAATTCATAGTGATGTGTGTGGTCCACTGAGAACTCAATCTCTTGGAGGTACTAAGTAATTTTTCACATTCATTGATGATTTTTTCATAAAAGTGTGGTATATTTTTGGAAGAACAAATCTAATGTATTTTCTATTTTTAAG
>JASDQU010585493.1:4971-15643 GCA_032191745.1 Picea mariana
ATTTCTAGTGAAAATTGGATCTCTTTCACTTACAATAATGTTGGGGACTCCATGTATATTTTGAAATGTTTCCATGAATGCTGAGGCTATTGTACTTTCTTTAAAAGGATGAGAAAGAGTGCAAAAATGACCATACTCTGTCATTCGATCCACTACTATGATGATAACGATGTTTTCTTCAGATTTGGGTAAACCTATACTAAAATCCATTGAAATTTCTTCCCAACATTGTCTTGGTATAACTAATGGTTGTAGGAGACTTGAATTCTTGATCGTCTCTCCCTTATTATGTTGGTAGACCAAACATTCATACACAAACTTTTGAACATCAGTTTTAAGACCTTTCTAGGAAAAAATAATTCTTGATCCTATGGTACATTTTCAAGATTCCTGAATGTCCTCCTATAGGATAAGTGTGAAATTGTAGAAGGACCTTCTATTTGAGTTGGGAACTCTTACAAAAATATAGGTGATCATGATACCATAGTAATTCATTCTTCCATACAAAATTATCTAATGAACTAGGGTCACCTTGTAGTTGTTGAATGATCTTTCTTACCTCTTGATCTTTATTCCATTCTATTCTTGCTTCTTCCACCCAATCAAATTGAGGAATATAAATAACACATATTGAACCTTCTATTTCTTCCTCTTTCCTTGAAAGGGCATATACCACAACATTATGTTTTTCTTTTTTGTAGATAATTTCAAAGTCATAACCTAACATCTTTGTAACCCATTTTTGTTGCTCTTCTAAATATAATCATTGCTCCAAGAAGTACTTCAATCTATCATGATTTGTTTTTACTTTTAAGTGTCTTCATATTAGGTAAGGGCACCATTTCTGAACTAAATGTAATATGGCCAATATGTCTTTTTCATAAATGGGTTTGAGTAAGTTTTTTTCTTTAAGTTGGATGCTTTCAAAGGAAAGGGGCCTTCCTTCTTGCATTAGAACTGTATCAATTCCATGGCTTGAGGCATCACACTCCACAATAAATGTTTTTGTAAATTTAGGTGTGTCCAGGATGAGATTTGTACACATTGTTGATTATTTGGGTTGGTTGTCATTGATGTCAATCCTTGAAGAAAGTTCGGTAGCACATTTCGATAGGCCCAAAAATATAGTTAAGGTAATCAATATTTTTTGAGGTATAAAGGTATGAATATCAATGTATTTGCAAGTAAGACTATTCGATATGGATAATACATGTCATGCCATTTCCAGTGATATGTGTAACACTACATAACTCCTCACAGTTAGAGAGTTATGGCCTTGTGAAGTTGGAGAAACCTCATTAGTTATCTAGAAGCCCCTAGAAGGTCAAAAAGTCTATTTATTCTAGAAGCTCCTAGAATAAGTTTACTAGTCAAAGTGGTTGTAACTAGGAGTTAATCATGAGTTAAGTTGTTTCAAAAAGAAAATAATTAAAAATAAACTAGTTGAAACTAGAAGTGGTGAGTTTACTATTCGTGGATAAAGTGGTTATAAGTGGACAAGTGGTTAGAAGTAGGTTATCCCTAAAAGAAGGAAGTTGGGTTAAGTTAGTTAGAAGGCAACCCCTAGAGGAAGCTACTTGGAGAGTATAAATAAGAGAGAAAGGGTCTCCTATTAGAACCTATTGAGAACATTGAATATCTATTATTTTTTAAGGTTTATTGTAGGTACTCATTGATACATATGAAGTTATGCAAGTCTATGGTAGCAAGAAGGGTTGACGGAGAAAGTTTTGGAATTGCAAAAATACTGAAAAAAACCCTAGTTTTTGAGGTGTACGTGGGATGCAATGGAATAGGTCGTGTACATATGCAGGCTAATAATGAAGGAGGGTGTGTACAGTTGGGAAAATCCATGAAATATTGAGTTGATGAGAGTGTTAGGTTCTCAGATTCTGAAAGAAAGTTCCTAGGAAGGTCTACAGTGATCAGGTACAACATATCTATCTACAGGTTCAAAAGGTATGCCATATTCTTATGTGTAGTTGGATATTGTTTTCTACATGAGATATGGTTATGGGAGTTTGAGGATTTTCCCTAGAGAGGCTATTGGTTGTATGGTACTTATTTTATGAGCTACATCTACAAAAATACAACACTGGTATTTCTGGTATTCATTTTTTCTACATCTTGTTGGGTTGAGTGTTGAGGAATATCTTGTATTACTTGGTACATGGTTGAAGTCTTTTAGTTGTGATGTGTTGGTGTATTTTAAAGATGCATATTAGTGAGGGTTTGATGTCTAGTCCATGTGAGAGTTATTACACTTGATCATGACTGTATACACATGTATGGAACATGGCTAGAGAGACATAAATGCACTTGGTTAAGGGATATGTAAGATGATGTATGCATAGGGAAAAACTACAAATTGGACATAGTGAAATGTTACAGGTTGATGTGATAGAGGCAACACAATGTTTGAGTTTTAGAAAGGTGAAAACCCTAGATTTTTGAAGGTGTACACAGGATGCAGTATAGACAGAACACATACATACATAGGTTGCAATATATACAGGTCTTGTACATTACACAAACTGCAACATATACAGGTTGCGTACCTGCTGGCATTTGTTGGTGCATGTTGATTTCTAGTACAGGTTGATTACAAGATATTGGTACATGTTGGTTACAGGTTGTTGGCACAAATTGGTACAAGTTTACAGTGGCATATCTCACAGTGACAATGTGGCAGTGGTTTCATCATTTATTTGACACTTATATTTCAGGGCAGCTGGACAAGGAAAGGATAGGTGGTTGTAGCTAGAGAACATAGGGGGTTGTAGCCTCCTTCTAGTTGTAGGCAGAGAAATGGAGAGTTGGAGGTTCCCTAAGGTTGTATCTTGAAAATATAGGGGGTTGGAGCCTCCTTCCAGTTGCAGCTAGAGAACAAAGGAAGTTGGTTCTTCCAATGAATGTAATTCTTAAAGACATATAAGAAAAAACATTATGTGGTTTTCTCCCGCATTGGGTTTCCACGTAAAAATAATGGTGTACTATGTATGTGTATTATTGCTCATTTTTCATGGTTCATTTATTCTACACTTGTTGAATGATAATGGTAAATTGATCATAAAGATAAAAAACACTTATATATTGTGGTTAAAAAGGAATAAAACACTCTATTATTGATTCACCCCCCTATCAATAATCCAACACACATAGCCTCCTTAAGTTTTTCAAAATATTTGGTTGTTTCTTTAGTCCAAAAAAATGCTTCCTTATTTAATAATGTTGTTAGAGGTGCTTCTATTTGACCATAGTTCTTGAAAAATTCGCGGTAATATCCTATCAATCCTAAGAATCCTCTAAGTTTCTTCAAGATTTTAGGAATTAGCTATTCCCTCATAGCTTTAATTTTGTCAGGGTCCACTTTTACACCTTCATGAGATACATCATGACCCAAATATTCCACTTCTTAAATGGCAAAGGCACACTTGGAAGGATTTGAATAATTTTTTTTCTCTTCCAATAGTTGTAATACTCTGTCAACATGTTGTACATGCTGTTCCCAATATTTGTTGTAGATTAGTATGTCACCAAAAAATAATAACAATTTTTTTTAAGGAAGGGATTGAAAAAAACATTCATCAATATTTGAAATGTTGAAGGTTCATTAGTAAGTCCAAATGGCATAACCAAAAACTCATAATGACCTTCATGTGTTCTAAAATTTGTTTTGGGAATATCTTCCCGCCTCATTCTGATTTGATGATATCCCAAACAAACATCCAACTTAGTAAAGAATTTTGCTCCATGCAATTCATCTAATAATTCATCAAAGATAGGAATAAGAAAATTATATTTGATGGCCCTTTTGTTGAGTTGTCTATAATCTGGTTGCATACACCATGAACCATCCTTTTTTGTAACCATCACCATTGGTGAAAAGAAATAACTTTGGATATGTTTAATGATGATGAACTCTAACATTTCTTGGATCACACACTCAATATCACTCTTCTGTGCATATGGATACTTTTAAGGCATAATGTTAGGTGGTACACTTCCTAGTTGCAAAGGAATAACATGGTTACAATATCGAGTAGGTGGAGGACCCTTAGGAATTTCACCAAATATCTTGGAATGATTGTTGATAACTATTTGAAGATCTAATGGAGCAAAGGATATAGATGTTTGAACATCAAGTGAGAATAATTGTGAAATCACACCATGGTGTCCCTTTTTGAGTAAATTTTTCATGCTATCAGAGCTTATCAACTTAGAGGGTTTCCTTTGGATACCTCTAAGCTCAATTTCCTTGCCATATGGAGAAAATTTCATAAAAATATATTGAAAATTAAGGTCCACCATTCCCAATGATTATAACCATTGGACCCCTAATACAACATCAACACCACCCAAAAATCATGGGACTATCCAAAAACCCCTCCATGTTGAGCTTAATACTATGACACTTCCCACAACAATTTATGGTACCACCATCTACAATCATTACTTGAAACTTTGTGCTAGATATACAAAGTAATTGAGATATTTTGCTAATTTGTAATTGATGAAATTATGGGTACTAATAGAATCAATCAATATTGTTACGTTATTATTTTTGATGTATCCTTKTCTTTTGACGGTTTTTGGAGTATTTATGATGACCAATGAATGAMAAGATATTGTTGGAGTAATCTCTTCTAKATCTGGATCTTGTGATGGTTCCAATTCTTAATATTATTCCTCTTCACAACCTATGTAGAATAATTTCTTCTCAYTGCATTTATGCCCCTTACAGTACTTGATGTCACAATTGAAACATAGTCCCTTTTCTCTTCTTTCATCCATTAGTTGAGGTGTCAACCTTGTCCGTTGAGGTATAGTTGTCTTATGAACCCCAAAATGGTSTCTGCTTCTTGCRTATGCTCCAATGGTAAGCTTGTGTGTAGCCTTATTCTAGGCTTGAATATGATRAGAAAATTGCATAGATTCGATAATATTTGTAGGATGTCTTAACAAAATCTAATGTTTAATGTATTCTTTTAATCCACCCATGTAGGCTTCCAACAATTGTTCATAACTAATGTCATCCACCCTTGTGTCCAATACCTGAAAGTCTAAATTATAATATTCAATATCATCTAAGTGCTTGATTCTTGTCAATTGATTGAAGTAGTCACATTCCTAAACTTTCCCATATTGTGCTTCTAATTATTTGGTAAATAAACCCCAACTATAATGATTAAAAGTCAAATTCCTTTTAACTATCCATTGATACCATTGATATGGTTTATTCTCAAAGTTCAAGGATTGATATTGCTAGTATTATTGTCATTGATTTCAAAGGATAAATGATGTCATTGATATCATATTATGGCATTACAATACACATTACATTTCCAATATTAACTTATATATATAGGCTTACAAGTATATTAAACAAGGGGTGCAAGTGAAAAAGTAAAAAGTGGAATGGGGGCTTAAAACCCATGGGTTTGGGGTATTTTCCCATGGTATTTGGGGTATTTTCCCATGGTATTTGGAGTATTTTCCCATGGTATTGGGAATTAATAATTTAATTAAACAACRTTTCCCTTCATGAAGGGTTATGAAAAAARTATAAAAAGAGAAAGCATTGAGAGAAATTAAGTGTGTGAAAAATGGATTAGCAAAGATTGAATTGCAAAATTAGTTTYAGGTCATCTTGGCATTTTCATGATAACATTTTTTTAGGACATTTGAGACCTTGAAACTTRGAAGAGAAGGAGGRMAAATATTGGTGCACATGCGGTACAAATTAAATATGTTGGTTCGCTATACTTTCAGAGATATGCCTTGTGGAAGTTAGGGTTCCTTAATTCTCCTAAAACCAGTTTCAAACAGGCCATCTTTACACATTCGCTATAACTTATTTTGTGGGATGTTTCAAACCTATAAAMTTTGCAAAGATAGAGGATATATCTTGGTGTACATGTGGTAAAAATTTAAGATGACCGTTCGCTATGATTTCAAAGATATSCRCTCTGTGGAAGTTAGGGTTCCTGAATTCTTCTGAAATTAGTTTCAAACARGTCAGCTTGGCACCTTCACTATAACTTATTTTCTCGRTTTTATTAGACCTTAAAAATTTCCATAAATAGAGGAGAGATCTTGGTGTAAATGTGGTACASATTTCAGATGTTGGTTCACTATAATTTAAGAGATATTCCCTATGGAAATTAGGGTTCCTGAATGCTCATGAAATCAATTTCAAATAGGTCAKCTTGGCATTTTCACTATAACTTCTTTGATGGGACTCTTCAGATTGTGGAAATTTTAGAGAACATAGGAGACATATAGAAGTAGCTCAGGTAACAATTTCAGAATCAAATTTAGAAAATTGAATATGTGGCATGTTGTACAAGTTCATTCTTGGGAAGATGCCCAAAACAACAAGGTTAGAGAAAGTTACCATTTGGAAATTCAAATTTTGGTCAGACCTGGTAAAGATAGAAGTAGTGAGGACACCTGGTGAAGGAAGAAGTAATGAGTAGACATAGTGAAGGAAGAAACAACAAGTAGACCTGATGAAGGAAAAAATAACAAGTAGACTTGGTGAACGTTGGTGCAACTCACACAACCTTTCTTTCCAAGTTGGTACTTAGTTGTGGGGATTGATATCTCCAGTAGATTGGTGTTGATGAATATCTATAAGATATTAATGTAGCTTTCTAAGTTGGTTCTTAGTGGTGGGGATTGTGTTTATGAATATCTGTAAGATATTGGTGTCTCTTGCTAAGTTGGTGCTTAGTGGTGAGGATTGGTGTCTACGAAGATCTTTAAGAATAGGTTGGTGCCTACCAATATTTGTACCAGTGGGGATTTATTTATCCAGTAGGTTGGTGCCTACAAATAATTATAAAGATAATTTTTGTGGTTTTCTTCCGAAATGGTTTCCACGTAAATCTTGTGTTCCATGTTCTGCAATGTGATTGTTTTCTTATGGTTGAGGAATGTTTGAAAAAGTTAAAAATTGTCTTATACTGATTCAACCCCCCCCTCCCTCAGTATAAATGTGTGCTCAACATTATTCTTGGCTTGAATATGATGAACAAATTACATAGATTCGATAATATTTGTAGGATGTCTTAAGAAAGGTTCATGCTTAATGTCTTCTTTTAATCCACTCATGTAAGCTTCCAAAAATTGTTCATCACTTATGTCATCCACCCTTGTGGCCAATACATGAAAGTCTAAATTATAATCTTCAATATCACCTAAGTGATCAATTCTCGTCAAATGATTGAAGTATTCATGTTCCCAAACTTTCCCATATTGTGCTTCTATGGTAAATAAACCCCAAGTATAATGATAAAAAATAGACTTCATTTTAACTATCCATTGATACCATTGATATGGTTTATTCTTAAAGTTCAAGGTTGCTATGTGAATCCTTTTCTTACCATCCATAATATTATGTAGATCAAAACATTGCTCCATTTGGTTCACCCAGGTAAATACCCCTGTTCCATCAAACTTCCTTAATTCAATCTTGGGAAGGTTAAATCCTTTTGAAGACCATCCATAAGTAACTCCATTATTGGATTTACGTCCCCCTAGGAAATTCTTATTATTGGAAAGAAGTTCAACCTGAACACTACCTTTATTTTCATGATTCCCTTCACACACCTTATCAATTTTAGGTAACCTCCCATTTAAGGATTCTAGAATCTTCCTTTCCATATGTTAGAACTTTCCATCCATATTATGTTCCATTTATTTCATATTCTTTTCATATTTCCATCCATATTCTGTTCCATTTATTCCATATTTCTTTTCATATTTTCATCCATATTTTGTTCCATATTTATTTTTAATTCTTCCTTATTTTCATCCATCTTCGTTTTCATGTCATTCTTGTTGTCATTCATCTTCCTCTCTATCTATTCCCTATTTTTCAATGATCTTCTTTTTCATCTGATGATAAATCTCTTGGATTCCATCTTTACTCATGGTTGATCTCTCTAGAGGTTTAGATGGTGACGTAAATTTTGGAGGAGCCATTGGAGCCATGTGAGAAAACAACAATTCTCCTCCTTTTCCTCTTTTTCACAAATTTATATCACCAAAAATAGATCTTCCAATAAAAAGCTATGCCAATTGTAAGTTACGTACCTTTCAAACCATTAACTTACAACCTGAAAATATTAAGGATTGATCTCAGATAGTTATAATGAATTTTCCCTTATAATTTTATATGTTTTCTCTTTCCAATGAATTTTGATTCACTGTGCATCCCAATAAAAAGTTATGATAGTTTTAAGTGAACATACCTTTGAAAACCTTGATTTGGAGTCTGTCCTTCTGATGTATTTTTGGAATTTCATCCCTTCCAAGTATGAAATTTTGGCATGTAGTACTTTGATATGTCTTCTCTACAATGACATAGGTCTAACCAAAATTTGATGTGCCAAATCAAAGTTATGGTAACTTTCCCAAACCTTTTTGATTTTTGGCCTTTTCTGGAGAGAGAACTTGCACATAATGCCACGTTTCCAATATTTAATACCCGATTCTAAAATTTGTACCAAAAATACTATGGACTATCCTATTTGAAATGCAATAGGTGGAATTGAATTTGGATCCTCACCGAAGAAGCTATGACTATTTTACTCATAACACTTGTTTGAGACTAGTTATACGACTAATAAAATAACCCTACCTTCCACAGACTATATATCATAAATTGAAATGATCCAAACTAAGAAATTTTTACTAGGTGAAATTCACTATATTTTCTGAGTGTTATGAAAATTCACAGTATGAAACATCACCAAGAAAAATATATAGCAAAATTCCCAAAATGACTCATTTGATATTGATTTCAAGGCTAGCAAAAATACCTAACTTCCACAGGCTATATATTCAAAAATACGACGACCTAGAATCTGAAAATTTTACTACAGGTACCTTGATAATTATTGTAATTAATCTCCAAATTTTGATGTCTGAAACTTCCAAGAAAAAACATTATAGAAAAAATTCTAATATGACTCATTTGAAGAAGAAAAACCCTAGGATTGAGGATCTTATACCAAATGTTATGATCCAACACCTTAAAAATGATAAAATGTAAACGAATATGGTACAATTTGAGGGGGAAACCTCATTTTACAATATATCCAATTTAGAATACAATATGGGATATGACAAGATGATCCTGAGACTAGTTTTCCTTGATATATATAGGAGACAAAGGGTACAATTATAATGAAAGGGTGCAATAAAGAGTTCTAGTCAACATACAAATATAACACTAGAAATGTAATAATTCAATATATAGGGCTTAATAAGGGGTTTTATACATAACATGCGGCTTTGTCTAGGGATTAACATTCTAGTTAAAAAAAAGATGCCTTTCATAACATCCATCAATGAGTCCACAGAGACCAGAATGACATTCATTCAAACCCCTCGACCCTATGAATTTTTGTGCATAATGCAAACAAAAATATTAGAGCAAAATCAAAGATACTTAAATTAAATAATTCTTTGAACAAATACATAAATTCAATATGCGCTCTATCTTGGCCATTTTAAAATCCATTAAATGCATAATTTCCATTGRAATAAATCCAACAAAAAAACCCTAGAATGCAAAAGTTTCCACAACTAAGCTATCGACCATGGMTATAAYGGTACCAAAATGRGAAGAGAATCATAATATTACTAGAGAATACATATATAATTTCTATTGACCAATACATATGCAGAGACACTGATTTTAAATGTCTAGCACTCGAAGCTTTRACAATCACAATGGCTCAACTTTGTAAAGATATTGGCTTGTAATGTGTCATTGTTTAGCGATGGGGATTTGTTYTTTTTTTTCTTGTTGAGCCTCCTGTGTACCCCCACCGCTGYCGCACCAAACAATATCATGGCAGAAGCCAAATTTTACTACACATGTTTCGTCATCCACTAGAGAACAACCAACATATAACTTCAWGTAATTCGGATGAGAAAAAAATCCAACATTGTTGTACACCCTTGCAACATCAACAAATCATATTAAGAACCATGTTGTGAATAGTGTGTATTGAACTGACATGATTTYTAAATTATTAACTCCTACTTGTGTTATTGATTAATGTATGATTTCTCATCATACTATAAGGTCATTGCTGTTAAATTTATTAGTCATTGTAAGGTAGAGTTTGTTCTCTATGTGAGTGGATTGATTCTAAGTTTTAGGAGGTTGTTAGATCTAGTTGGGTATGAGAGATTCTCTCTAACTATCTACTTCCTAGTTTTGTGTGTGGTTGAGATATTCTCTCAACAAGTTGTTAGTGTATCTAAGCTAATGTGTCTATATTAAACAAACACTTGATGTATTTACATCTGTACTATTTCATTATTGAATATATCACTCAACACAGTTTTGGTTTGTGTAGAAACAATGTCTACTCTCTCATTTCCTTACATAGTATCAAAGCGAGACTGGTCTTAGCTTCCTCATGGAATAGCTCAGGAAAATGAGAGCATGTGAGATGTAATACTTTGTAGGGTAGGAGTAGGTGCAGATTAGAGTAGTGTAAGTGTGGATATTTTTATGGTAAGAATAGATTATTGTTGTTGTGAGTATATTGTAAGTTGTTTTATGTTTTGAATAAAGAGGTGATCACATCAAGAGAGTGGTAGATTTATGCTCGTGATCTCATTGTAGCGTGGAATATTTGAATCACCT
>JASDQU010585493.1:48738-59742 GCA_032191745.1 Picea mariana
AATCATACATAGAAAAACAAACTCAACCGAATCTCAAAAAACCTTCAAAACATACTTAATGATTTATCTCATGTTAGGATATTTAAAATTTCCCTTTCCTAAAACTGATTTTAGAATTGTTTAAGATAATCAAAATAATTTTAACTAGAATATCAGGCTTCAACCGACTTTGTTTGCTTCAAGGTTAAACAAATGTAACAATTTATTTAGGGAATCCCCAGTTGGTTCAGGATGTAAATATCATCGGAAAGAGAACTAGATGATAGAGTATGATATATGGATATGTATGACAACCTTACAAATATCATAGATATTGCTTCACTACCAACAAGCATGTTCAGTACCCTGGTGAAGTTATCTACTTCTCCCATTGAATTTCCTTTCACCACTTCAATTAACACTTTTGCATTTCGCTGATATGAGGGCAATCAATATATGAATTTCCTTTCATAATCTCTTTTGGACAAGATGGGGACAATCAAATTATGAATTTCCTTTCGTCATCTGTCTTATATTTTAGTATTTTGATGTGGGGGCAATCAATTTGTATGCAACATACAAGGGATGATATCTGTTTAAAATCTTTGAAAAGAAGGTTTGTCAACAATTTTTAAGAGTACTCTGAAACTAACTTTCTTCCAATTTTCAATACGCCTTCGCCTATAGGAATTTTTTTATGGGGATCTTAATCTTTAAGGGATAAACCTTGAGCGAATTAGTCAGTTTAAAGTCCGATAGAAGAGCTAAAGTTACCAATATTAGCCTAGACATACTTTTTTCAATTAAAATCAAAGGAACATAAAGATTTTCTCCTAATTTTGTTTTGAAGATATGTTTTTAAGTTCTTAGAGTCGAGGTGAGTTTCTTTCTCTCTATGAAGACTAAGGAAGGATAAATAAAATTTGAAGTGAATAAGATCTTGGGATAGGCAATATAACCAAATCGAGGATTCAGAGGATCTGACACAAAATATCCTAATCCCACACGGGTTTGTGTCTTTAGTTCAGACTTCTTTCGAGTTTTATTTTCTTTTTATTTCAGAGATGGATTTAGAATTTATCAGTATGGCATTTTAAGTTGTAATTTTATACCTCTATTCTTTTTTAGGTCAGGTGATAGTATTATTATGAGTGAAACTTCCTTGACATTCATTTCAAAAGAATTTTCTTAAAGTTTTATTTGAACTAGAAGGGTAGGAACTCATACCTCATATTCCTTTCGAGCTTTCAACAAGGAAGATCATTAATTTATCACCTGTTTTGAGAGAGATCAAGTGTTTGAAAAACAAGTGTCGAATTTTTCTATAGCCTCATCTCCTGTTCAACAAGATATATTCTGAAAAAGGAATAAAATGAAAAATGCCAGAAAATCCTGTAGAATAGAGATGATATGTGATACAAATGTTTTTATTTTTCATTTCAATGATGTCAAGGGATCATAAATTTATTGAAAATATTTACAACAAATGATCAAATGACTCAGATAATTTACAAAAAGAAAAGAAAAATTGAAAATTAAGATAGCCAATGCCAATCCAATCCGATATATACAATGGAAATCTGAAATGTGACTACTGCATGAAATGTTTTAAATAATGCCCATTGATAGGAGCGTCAAGAATTTCTCCATCAATATTTTCTAGTGAGAATGAGTTTTTTCCCTCAGCAACTGCAATTTTGAAAGGTCCAAACCAGAGATGATCAAATTTTCCATGTTTCCCTGCATCTTCCTTTCTATCCTCCCATTTAAAAACTAAATCTCCAGGAAGAAACTCCCTGTCTCTGGTTTTTTTGATCGAAAAGGGCTTTCATATTATCCTGGTACTTTTGAAGCTTATCATCCACTTCCACTCTGTTCTGTTGAACTTCGATGATTTGATTCATTCTTCTCATAACATCGTTTGGCTCTTCATTTACATCCTACCAAAGTTTCATCATGGGAAGAGCAAGGTTGATAGGAAAGTTAACGTCAGTACCATAAACCAATTGGAAATGAGACATACCTATGGATTTCATGGTGCCATTTCGGTTTTCCCATAAGGCATACTTTAAGTGGATATGCCAAGATTTTTTATTTTCTGTCAATTTTTTTTTGATTATAGTAATCAAGCTCTTATTAGATGATTCATCCAACCCATTTCCTTGAGGATAATAATGTGTAGAATGAACTAAAATAATATTATATTTCTGACAGAAATTGATCATTGTCATATATTTAAAAGCCCGTGCATTATCAATAACTATCTTTCTAGACCAAATCTTGCTAGGAATTTTTCTTCCAAAAAGTTTATTACTACTGAATCTGTAGCATTTTGAGTTGGAATATCTTCAACCCATTTCATAAAGTAATCGATAGCGATTAGAATCCATCTATGTTGAGGACTTGATTGCGGATGAATTTCTCCAATGAAGTCTAGGCCCCATTGTTGGAAAGGAGCTTCAAATTTTACTGGAATTAAAGGTAAGGCAAGGAGATTTTGCTTACCAGTGAACAGTTGGCATGAACTGCAAGCTGTGACCCTTGCATTCACATCCATAAATAACATTGGCCAATAATATCCTGCCCTTAAAATCTTGTAAGCTTTTGCTCTCTAGGCATAATGTCCTCCGCATACTCCTTCATGAAATTCGTCAATGACACCTTCTGTTTCTAATCCTATCAGGAAACATAACAAGAAACCTAAAGGGTCTTTCCAGTATAGCTTGCCATCAACAATGAAATACTTAATTTCATGTAGCTTCAAATTTCTTGATTTATAAGGAGTCATGTCATTTGGGCATTCAAGAGTAAGGAGGTATGTAATAAGATCACGGTACCAGGCAGAGGAAGAAAACTTATCTTCAATCTGAATCATAGGTGCTTGATCGTCAATTTCCTATACATCCAGGAGAGAATCATGTGATTAGAATTTATTTATTCCAAACACTTTGAAATTTGATTTAGCTAACAGTCTTGCCATACCTTGAACTTTCACTAGCTTGGTTGGTTTCACTTCTAAATCAAACTCTTGAATTTTAGCCAACCATCTACCTCTCCTCCCATCACTATCTGGATGAAATAAGATGTCTTTAATTGCATTTGTTGGCACATAAGAAATTAATTTGGAGTTCAATAGATATGTTCTGAAATCCTTGAGAGCCTTCACCATTGCATACGATTTTTTTTCGAGAATATCATATATTAGCTCTGCGTCTTTGAGGCTTTTGCTGAAAAAGGATATTGGCTGTTTGAATCCTTTTTCATTATTTTGAAGGAGCACTGCTGCAACAATATGTTCAGAAGTGAAAGAGAATATTAAGAATTCCTTTGTATAGTCCAGACTTACTATTAATAGTGCTTCCCCTATAACTTTATTAACATGCTTGAAAGATGCTTTGGCTTCTGAAGTCCATTTAACTCCATTCTCTGTTTTTAGCATATTTGTAATCATTTCGATTATTTTAGAAAAGTTAGGAATAAATATTCTCAAAAAAATGATCTTACCTAAAAAGGATTGAATCTCTTTTCTATTTCTAGGAATATTAATTAGGTCAATAGCCTCAACTCRCTTAGGATCAACCTTGATTCCATMTTTTGAAACTATATGACCTAAAAGTTTACCTTCTTGCATAGAAAAGTGTGATTTTTTAGGGTTAAGAGACAAACCAAATTTTCTGCATTTCTCAAAAGTCTGTCTGAGATGCATAAAATGTTTTGCATCAGAATTGGAAAAATTGTCACATCGTCTAGATAAATAACAACAAATTTGTCTCTCTCATCGACGAACATGATATCCATTTCTCTTTGGAAAGTTGCGCCTGCATTCATCAAACCAAAAGACATTTTATCATACATAAAAGTTCCCCATGGAGTAGTAAATGTAGTATTTTCTCTATCATATTCATGAACATCGATATTATTATATCCTGAGAAACCATAAATCATAGAAATTCTATTAGCCCCTACTACCTTCTCTAAAACATGTTCCATCTTTGGGAGTAGGTAGTTATCTTTAAGAGATGATCGATTTAAGTTTCTAAAATCAACACAGAGTCTTATTTAACCATTCTTTTTTCTGATAGGGACCAAATTGGCCACCCATTCAGAGTATCTGAGGGGAACGATGATTTTTGCATCAAGGAGCTTTTTAACCTCCCTTTCTATTACTAGAATAAGAATTGGTTTTATCTTTCTAATCTTCTTCCTGAAAGGTTTAATACCATGTTTTAAGGGAATCTTGTGTTCAATAACAGAAGTATCATAAGTTTTCAGATCATCATAAGACCACACAAAAACATCTTTATACTATCTAAGTAACTCATCGTATTTACTCTTTATTTGGGATGAAAGGTATTTTGATATTTTGACCATTTTGGGATCTTCATTAGTCCCTACATTACAGTCTTCAACTTCTTCGTGTTGAGGTCACAAGGTAGAATTTAAAGGTATATCATCCTGGTCAAACAACCTTTCTAAGGGGATCATGCCTCTAGGAATTTGATTGTTTTTAAGTAAGAGCATGCAGTGATTGCAATTTTGTCTTGGAACTTCTCCGGGTTCTCTCCTTATTTCATAATACAAGCAGGATCATTCTTATTTTCTTGATCTATGTGGGTCTCAGAAAACTCATCAACCATTTCCAGGAACTATTTGATTTGTTCGTCATCTTCAAATACTTTCTAGTGCTGAACGTTGTTCAGAATCAAAGGTCTATGTCTCATCTCGATGTGATATTTAAGTTTCAAAACAATAGGTGGTATGAAATTCGCAACAGCTTTGGCCAAATAATCAACTTGCTGATTTTTGATTCTAGGGATAGAGTGAATATTAAAGGATGAGAAGAAATTATCTATAATATCCCAGGCACAATTTCTATACGATATCAATCTCAGATTCTTAGCTTGATATTTCTATTTGATTTGTTTTACAATGAGCTCAACATCACCATAAACTATCAAATGTTCGATTTTTAAATTTCTTACAACTTATAATCCTAAGACTAAAGCTTCATATTCACAGACATTATTGGTATAATCGATCTCCCATTGTAATCTATAAGAGAAAGGAATAACATACTCATCGCCTGGTGCCATGAATAAAAATCCATCTCCTTCTCCTTCGGAGGATGAAGCACCATCGAAGAACATTTTCCACATCCCTTCTCTAACATTTATATTTTTCTTTGAAATTTCTATTTTATGATTTTCTTCTTCTATACATTCTTCAAAATCACCATACATGGATAATATACAATTGCCTAAATCTTGATCAACAACATAGAATGGGTATTTGTTGGGGTTTTGTGGGTCACTTATAGTATACACTAGTCTAGTTTCTCTGTACAGTCGAGTAAATTGTCCACAAAAAATTGGAATTGTAGTCCTCCTAGCTTGGCACCCCAAGATCTGGATAGAATCATACCATACTTGGCAGGGACATCAACAACAACCACATCCATAAGGATACTTTTCACAAGAACCTGAGCAAGGTTCAAAACTAGATCTTTAATCATACCCAGACACTTAAAATTTCTAGAATCAAATGAGTATAAATCTTGATAAGGTCGGGTGATTTCAAGGCCTAATTTTTTTATGATAATCTTAGGCATTAAATTATGTGAGGCTCCCGAGTCTAACATGAAATTGTGAAGTAAATGATCGTGCACAGTCAATTTAATATAGAACGGAGAAACATAATCTTTACTGATTTCAATATGTGGTTCGAACATGATTGTAGGTTTTTCATCTTGCAAATTGATAACATCAGCTTGACATTTAGCATCATAAAATTTTATTGCTTTAGCGATTTGTTTTTTATAGATCGGGTTCCTATCAATTTCAACCAAAGGCATCGAAATCTTAATTTTATTAAGTTCATTCTCTAATTTGAAAGTCCCAATTGTTTTTTCAATTTCCCTAGTATGAAGCCCAACCTCTGTATTTTCTGGCTTCTTAGTTTGTACTACTTTCGTCTCAACCTGCTTTATTTGGGTAGCTTGTGTCTCATTTGACGGTTTAGTAACTGCTTCCTCATTTTCTTTGTTTCGTGATAAAATATTTTTCGATGCAATATTTGTAGAACTTTTTTCTCTTGGCCTCAAATCATATTTATGTTGAAGCTCGACCATTATTGAGTCAACGAGACATTTGTATGTAGAGTCCCCCAGATTGTTGATGTTTTCATCATTATTAAACATAGATTCTAGGTCCAATGATTTCTCATAATCCTTCTTGGTTAGGTGAGGCTCAAGATCGTCATTGCTGAGGTTGTTTAGATCTTCCTCTTATTCCTCATAATCTTGCACTTCATCTCTCTGCATGAAATTCTCAGTTTTAAACAGAGCTTGAATATTTTGATCCTAATTTTTTATTTCTCTTTGTTGTATCCGAGGATTAGGGTTTCTCCTGAATTGATTCCTAACGTATGGATCAAGTTTGGCTTGCTCTATTTCCATCCTGGAAATCTTATTTGATAAATATTTAATAATTTTGGCCATCTCATCCATTTTTTACTCTGTGGACTTTCCAGATCTAGAGGGTCCTACATGTTATTTAAAATGTCTAGGTTCTCTAGCTCCCATCTCAACCTTAGTTTTCAACTTCCCAGATGCCATCATATTGGACTCAATTTCTATAGCATCATCTTTCATCCTTACTAAATAAGTGGATCTTCTTTCTCTCAAAAGTAAAGCAAAGTCAGAATCAAAAGCCCCTACAAAAGTGACTTTTGCAGCTGGTTGAGAAGGTTTAACTTCGGCTGGGATTTTGTGATAAGTCTTATTAAATATTTGGGTAAACTCTAGGACCAATTCAAAATTTTTCTTTCTCAAGGCTCCGAATTAGGTTAGGTAATATAGATGGTCTTTTTTCTCACCCCACTGCCTTAGGAAGGAGGTTTCCAGATCATTATATGATCATATAGAACCTATTGGAAGTCCTCTGTGTTAGCTCCCAAAATGAACCCGTCCCTATGGTCACATTTTGTGGTGGATAGCATGGCTATTGGTAGTTTTCTCAAATTGATTTTGAGTTTTTCTAGCTGTAAGACTTAGGCTTTGATTTTTGTCTTAGAAATAAGATGACCCATAAAGGTCTTCTCTTCAAAATTTTCATAAAATGTTTTCAACAGCTAACGCGTGCTTAAAAGATGATGGTTAGCTGGTGAAAGTGGCAACTTTCAACATCTAAGGAGCATTTCTCACAGGTCGTTAGCTGGTGAAAGAGGGGATTTTCAAACAGTCAAAAAATGTTTCTCACAGGGTGCGCGCCGGTGAAAGTGGTAACTTTCAACAGCTAAGGAGCATTTCTCACGTGTTGTGTGCTGCTGAAAGTGGTGAGTTTCGACAGCTAAGGAGTTTTTTCCATGGGCCGTTAGCTGGTGAAAGCGGGAATCACATGCGTTTTATCCACGTTTCTAAAAATCTAATGATGATACGATCATCCCACGTCATGCAAATCCAGAGTGATGCACTGGTGAAAGTGGGTAATGATGGAGACTCGGGTTTGCACGTCGAAATAGGATTACAAAGCGGATCTTGTTCAGTGACGCATGCTGCACACTCATGGCACCGGAAATGGAAAATTCGAATCCATTATCACAGGTACAGGAGATGAACTACCTAGATGACAACATCAAATCAGTTCATTGCTTCCCCAACATGCATAACTCTCGAATGTATGCTAAATTTCTAATGTTGAAAGACAAAACCGACTCCCGAGTGCTTCCACCAGCGCAAGACCTCGGCCCGAATAGCAGTTTGCTGTGTTGTGTGTGCAGAATCATTTGGGATTTTGCGTTTCAGAATGGTGAGGAGACGCAATGGGTATTTATTAAGAAAAGAGTTAGACAACCTATTTTTCCTACAGACGCATACAGAAGTACAGAAACACTTCTCAAACATAGGTTGCATTGAATTTGTTGAGAGGCTGCAGAACGATTGTCACCAGTCAACAACAAAGGCTTTTGCTAAAACATTTGATGGGAATAAGGCTCGTGTTGGGTCTTTGGAGATCATTTTAGATGAAGCTGCCATTGCTGCAACGACCAACCTACCAAGATCGGGCCAGAGTTGGTTCAAAACTACTGCCACAAAAAACTTAAATTTCAGAGCTTATTTGAAGGAAGAGTTCAGGCATAATGCATGGAAAAAGAGCATGCCAATTTCCCATTTAGAAGATGAGTGTTAGGATCTGTTTAAGGGCATCCAACTCTATATAACCTTGGAGGACAGGCATGACAAACTCATGATGTATCATTTCAAGCTCCTAGACCATTTCACAGGTAAAAATCTCCTCAATTTACCTTTTTTCTTACACAAGAGCCTAACAAAGGTCTGTAAAAAGATCAGGGCTCAACCCCTAAGCATGAAGAACACCCTGTGCCACTTTGGCCTTATTAAATTGATCATTTTGGAAGAGCTAAGATAGAAGGGAAGGGGCTAGAAACATTTTCTATTTTGGGAGGGCTTTGAAACTCAAACTCAACCCGTAAATGAGCAGGGGAGAGGTGGAAAGAAACAGTTGAATCCTCAAAGCAGTTCGAGGAAGAGGAGGACCCTGCCAGGACCTCCAGAAGATAGAATCTCTGGTGTGAAATCTCACAGGTCAAAGAAAATATTGAATTTTGAAACTACTACAGAGCAGCCTACAGAGCAACCTACAGAGAAGAGAACAAACATATTAAACCTGCCCTACACAGACTCAGAACCAGAATAAGAAGATGAGAGCCTTGTCATCAAAAGTCTTGAACACTCAGTTGAGTCTGCACAGAATTATGAGACCTTTACTTGCACTGAGGAAGGAGAAACATCAAAGAGCACTAAGTCAAAGAAAACACAGAAAACCAAGCATCTTAAAGAAGTGATCGCTCAGCAGGAGGTCTTAGAAAGGGTAATCAAAGAAAGATACAAGAAGATGTCTGATAATTTTGCAAAAACCAACGCTGCATTTGAAAGGCTGGCTCAGGAAAGTGTCAAGGAAAAGAAAAGAAAACATAAGATCACAAAAGATTACAACAGTCTATGGTGGCTAGCAAAGCGCCTTAAAATAAAAATCAGAAGATTGAAGCAAAAGCAAAAGTTCCACCCAGATTTGAAAGTGCTTGCTCAGGTTGCTGTTAACATGCAAGGGGATAAATCAGAGACACATTGATTTTTTGTTGAAATCACATTTTTGGAGGTGAAAATCCATTTTGGGCGCAGACAGGACTTTCCCCAGTGCACAACGTAATTTTACGACCAGTTAGCTGGTGAAAGGCAACGCTTTCACCAGCTAACCAGCGAAATATAAAGCGAGTTAGTTGGTAAAAGCAGGAAAAGAATTTTTGGAAGCAAAGGATGGGGCAGGCCATTTTTTTTATAGGTTATAAAGAAGCTCCAGAGTATCAAGGGATAACAACTTGCTGGCAAAGGACTCCACATTAGAGATTCGAGGAAATTGTGAGAACCACATGCTAAAAAACCCTCCTAAAGTATCTTCTATGTGCAACTGAAGAAATCCAGCTGCTAAGACAGGTGCCTATGCATATTTCATGACATCATAGATTCCAGAAGACTGAAGAATACAGATGGCGAAGTTTGAGATTGAAGACAATTCGAATGCTAGTTTAGTTGTTAAGTCTTTATTATCAAGTTGTTTAGTTAGATTTGAATTGCTATCTTTAAATACAGATCCATGTTTTTAGGATCTGTAAAACTGATTGTAAGAGGCTATAAATGCCTATTTTTTCTAAGAGACAAGGGTTCAAACTGGGAGATATTTTTTGTGCTACTGTATAGACTCTTTTTGTAGAAATAAAGTTCAGTTTTCTTTCGTTTTCAATATCAGAATTGTCCATATTTCCTTTTCTGTACTTTGTTTCAGTTTATTTTAGTTCATGAAGACTGTTATCGCTTTATTGAGCTCATAGACTTGAAATTAAAGGATTCCTTTCTATCTTGCATTAAGCCCTACATTCACTTGTATTTGGCAATCAAGAATAGTGTTCTTCATCCTCTCCTTTCAATTACTTGATTTGATTATTGTTTCCTGAAAGCACTGTATCTTTAGATGTGTGATGAGTTGTTTCTTACATAGATCATTACACACCCCATTTTCCCAAACCCATATACACATTATTTCTAAGTTACCAAGCATCCTTAGCCTACAACCCTAAGGAGTTCCTTGGAGTGATAACACTCTGAGCCAAGTTCTTACCTATGCTTTGAAATTATGAACTAACAATATTGTGTAAACATCCTCGTGATCGATGCCAAGGATATCAACAAATTGATCAAAAAAGTTTATATGTTCTATCACTGTTAAATCCCCTTCTCCCATGAATTTAGAGAGGCTCTTCTTGTAATTTTTAGGTAAATCATGTAGGACAACATGAAGAACCAAGGGAGCATACCTAGCGACGACATTGGAAAATATCCTAGGGGGTTGAGCTTGTCCACCAGCCCTTGCACCTACGGTGCCTCCAACACCAACACCTCCATCACCGACCATTGAAATACTAGGAGACAAAACTTGAGGGCTAAATAAGAGATTTTCAAAAACTTCAAAAGACTGATCTACTGATCTTTCGACTACTTCGGGATGTTGTGATTGAAGTTCAGAAAAGTGATCATGAGAAGATGGAAGATCTAGATGAGGGGGGAAATGAAAAATTAAGCTCGGCTCCTCAGGTTTACCTGATGTATAGATAGGAGAAGCAATAGGGGATGAATCTGGGTAGGAAAAATAATCTTTAGGATTTTAGGAAACATAAAATTTTACTTCGGGAAGGGGAAGAATCGACTGAGTATTAATGATAGTGGGTATTGAAATGGATCCTTTGTTCTCACTGGTAAACATATTTATCAAATAAATAGGGATGGTCTGGTCAATCTCAAATTTTACTTCAGAAACAAATACCTCTGGAGTTTCAAGTTTAACTTTGGGTTTACTTGTTCATGCTTCTGGAAAATGAACTTGCTTAACATTTTCTTTAAGAGTTTGTTCTTCAGTGGGAATATTAACATTAACTTGCATAATTCTAGGTTGA
>JASDQU010585493.1:106014-122192 GCA_032191745.1 Picea mariana
TTTGGATTCACAAGCTCATTTTCATTGGTTCTCACCCACTCACACTTTTTAAATCCCTCACATTTTGTTGTAGTTTCACTTTCAAAATAAAGTTTGTTTCTTCACCTTTGTTATGCAAGAACATTTTCTAGAAATGCATGCTAAGAAAAATGGATTGGCATCATGTCTAACATTTATGGTTTGAATGAATTAAAGAGACATGGAGACCCTTTATTCCTGGGAAAAGTCAAAGAGACATGGAGACCCTTTATTCCTGGGAAAAGTCAAAGAGACATGGAGACCCTTTGAAAACTTATATCTAGAATCTATCCCCATTCAGTTTCATCAAAATTTAAAACAACAAAAACAATTTTCCATTAACTGGTCTAGAGATATGAGGAAGAATGATGAAAATATACTTGTGGATATTGAAGCTCAACTAGAAATTTATTAGCTAAGAGAGGTCCATGGTTTTCTCACTAAAGACAAATGTATGGAAAGTTACTTGTGTTGTTTTATTGTAGATAGATAACATCAATAGATTTAGTGGCTACACCTTGCTCAATGGTTGGTGCAATGCAACTTATGATTGTGCTACCAAAATGAGATCATATAAATTTATTTATGGAAAAAAAACCTACTTCCATATACTCATATTTGTTAGGCACATCCAAAGTTCAAAAAGTGGATTGCACACTTGAACAAGAGCCACCATTCTTCACACATTTAAAGACAATCTGGTTTGGATTTAAAATCGAATGAAGCAACAAGTCGATCAACATTTCTCTAGGCATTATTTTGAAGGCGTGGATTATGTGTTTTATTATCTCCAATCATATAAGAAGACCTCTCTCAAAGCTAAGGGCCCCCAAAAACTAGCGTCAAAGATCCGTCAACCCTATTTAATACTCTATCACTTTGGACAAGTTGCTTATAGATGAACCTTTCTATCTCACTCCAAGATTAAAACAAGGTGAATAAAACCATTTCGGAGCTTATAAGCCAGTTTTGTAACCTAGTTAAAACATATCTGAATATATCTAAATGATACCATGTACATTGTATTTTTTGTGGTTTGTTATTTCGAAGGCTCATGGTTAAATTAAACTTTGTATACATTTTTCCTCCAAAATCATGTAATTCATTGATGAGGTTTTATCCATAAGGCCACGTGGATCAATGAAATTCATTTTGGAGGAAAATGGAGTGTTAAAATTCCTACACTTGTGTTTCCCAAAATGCATGACAATTGTCAATCAAGGGGTCACATGGATACATGGAGAGCACAACACAACATTTTTGCAGTGCTTGCATATCCATTTGCTTGGTCATAGTAGTGGTGTTGTAGAAAGTAGGCTCATCAATATTGTGATTTTTTTTTAAACACCTACAGGTCGTCCGTCTTCCAACGTTCCTAGAGTTGTTGATGTAGCATCCATGTCGAAAGACCGACGTTGTATTCCGTCGGTTTTACGACGTTCCTAGCGTCATTTTCATAGAATCAACATCGTAGATCAAACGTCCCTAATATAGAATAAATGTTGGAATACCGACGTTACCTTCCCTCGGTCATCCAGCATGCCTAGCGTCATTGTCATGGAGTCAACGTCACAGGTAAGACGTCACTGATATAGCGTATGCGTCGGACGACCGACAATCTGTGGCGTTGCAGGTGCAGCGTCTCGGTGTCATTGTAGCAACGTCCATAGTGGGATTGGACAGTGAATTCTGAGACGACACGTGTCTGCATGAAATTTTGCAACAAAGATGATATTGGTGTCATCGAAAAACCGACGTCATGTGAAACGATGTTTGAGGGGGTCCGATGTTTATCGATCTTCTAACAATATAAAGTGGCAATTGCTAGGAAAACGTCGTCGGAATTTGACTCAAATGTACTAGTGTAAGGAGATTGGTGTC
Organism: Picea mariana; assembly: GCA_032191745.1. Taxonomy (NCBI): domain Eukaryota; kingdom Viridiplantae; phylum Streptophyta; class Pinopsida; order Pinales; family Pinaceae; genus Picea; species Picea mariana. The sequence continues at coordinate 107,914 of JASDQU010585493.1, forward strand.
TCTAGTAGGTTAGTGTCTATAATATTTGTAATAGTAGGTTGGTGCCTATAGACATTTATAAAAGATAATTTTTTGTGGTTTTCTTTGAGTTGGGTTTCCATGTAAAAATTTGTGTGCAATGTGTATGAGTTTATGTGATGATGAATGACATGATGAATGGTTAATTTTTATGTAGTGGTTGAAGGTTAAATTTTTTGAAATAACTCTATATTGATTCACCTCCCCACTCTTAATATACTTGAATGTTCTAACAATTGGTTTCAGAGTGGGTTCCTTCAGAAATATTCTAACCATTGGAAGGAAAATCATGAATAAGCAAGTAGAATTTACTAAAAATGGAACACGATTGTTTGATGGGAAAAATTATGTTTTTTGGAGCATAAGAATGAGAGCATTTTTGCAGGCACAAGGATTTGATGTTTGGCAAGTTGTAGTAAATGGATGCATTGAACTAGATTCTCCATTGTTGGCACCAAGCCAAAGTGGAAATAAGGACGATCATGGGAAAGAAAGCATGCAGGAAACTAAAGTGACAACTGGCAAAAGATCAGCACGCACGAATGCAGAAAGCGTGCATAGAGGAAAGAAACAGCTGGAGGAAGACCAACGCACAGGAGAAAAACCTAGTGTAAGAAGGGTTAGGGTTTTGGAAGTATTCTGTAAGTGGCTGAAGAGCCCTAAATGTATAAATATAGATATGAAAGTATCATATAGTGTGTGTTGTTGTTGTTGTTGTTTTTATGTTAGTTTTTATGAGGATTACGATTGTTCTGAGTATTGTTGTCGGCGATACGTGAAGGGTTTTTGAGTTGTATGAACTGAGTTTTGTAAGTTGTTGAGCAAGAAAAGATAGGAGGGAAGGTAGATCTGAGGATTAGACCGTAGGCTGTAGAGCCTGGTGCGATCTAGTTCGCCTCACATAAATCTTACCCACTTTTGCGGATAACTGTAAGCGCGTGGCGCAAGGAAATCAAGAACCATTATAATAAAAGAGCCAAGAGCCAGATCTTTGTGGACGTAGCCCAGGAGGGGTGAACCACGGTAATCTCTGTGTAATGTGTTGAATGTTTGTATAGCTTTAACTTCTTTCAGCAATAGATGATTATAATTGATGAATAACCAAATGCATTATTAGAATCTGTTTATATTTTGAGTTATATGCATGTGATTCCTAGGAACAAGTAGATTATATTAACGGTTCACAGAACAAGGCCTTAATCGAGAAACCCTTTATCCCCTACTCTGTCCCAAACTGTAAACACCTGAGTCTTACAGTCAGCCATCTATAGCTATCTCAGGTGAGACTGTGCACTACCCTTCGGGCACTGCGTTGCCTTATGGTTTACCAGGAGGGTCGATAGTTAGAGGCTTTGTTGGAATCATGAATGACATGAACCCTAGGTCAATAAATCAGATAACCTGAGAAGGGAGTCGATAAAAGAAACCAACAAATGGTTCTATTGTCGTGTTAAGAGGAACAAGATAGGACTGAGTAGATGAGATAGAGTGGACAAGAACCATCGAAGAAGCAATCAGCCGTTAGAAGGGAATGTGGAGACCTTGGAACCCCATGACAGAAGAAATTGAGGGTTGGTTGAGAACTAAGGAGCTATAATTTGCATGCAAAGACAATAGAAACCCTAGAATCACACCACACAGATACCTAGATAAATACGTGTTTACGGATTTACACGAAATCATTTTCTGTGATTTTTCGCATCTACTATAGGAGTGGATCTTAAGATTAACGGATAATCACCCGACGAACCAGATTAAACATCTAGATTGGACTCTAGTATAGATTCAGCAGCTGCAGTAGGTGAACAAAAAATTCACCCACGCAACAGACTTTTGGCTTGACAGTATTGTGGCAGGATTCATCACAAAGTTTGCGGTAGACACAGCGAAGTCATACAGCGCAGCCGAGCAAGAATTTCTACGAGGACCCAGATGAAGGTATATTTGATCCCTGTATACTTCTATCAAGATATTGCTTTATAACAAAGGTGTAATGACAATGGAATCATACAGTTAGACTTCCTTGTGTGCATGGGGGAAGGGGGGAAACACTGACAGAAAATGAGGAATGGAAGGAGGGCAGGATAAAGAGAAGGAAGAGGAACCCTTGGACCTGATCTCGATGGACGATGACCAGCTCAAGTGGATCTTGGCGTCATCAGGAATGACGCATAGCAGAGCACCCTACCAATATAAGATAAACACCAAGAAGAGAGTCGTAGCCGAAAGGGAGAGCTTGGCGAGTGATGAGGAGGAGGTAGAGGATCTCTGGGTTATGGAGCAGATTGAGGAAATTTTGCATGCCATCTATGAGAGGAAAACCAGAGGCCCAAGAATGGGAGGAGAAGATAGCCACCCCTTTCAGGTCAATGTTAGTGTGGAACCCATAAACCCATGTGCGACCAATACACCACAAAGAACACCACCGTTTCGGCAACCAAAGTTCGGAGGAAGTCCGACAGCAGGAAGTACATCTACACAAGGAGCGACAACTAGAGGATCCAGTTCAAGTAATCTTAGTCAAGTATCCACACCGCGCGGAGGAGGCAGTAATTCAGTACTCAGAATGGTAGGACATGACCATACTATCAGTTTACCGGAGTTTCGAGGAGAAGTAGCAGAAGACCCTAAGAAGCATCTATTCATTTGCACCAAGATCTGGGAAGCAAAGAAGATCACTGATGACAACACCAAACTCGCACAGCTAACAATCATGCTAAGAGACCACGCACTAGACTGGTACATGAGTCTAGACACGAACAGTGCTCCAGGGGCGATAAGGACACTGGATGACATTAAGAAACTATTAATAAATGAGTTCCAAAAGTCGAGCTCAGAGGATCAATATATGAACAAGATGATTGAGATAAGACAAAAACCAGGAGAATCGGTATGGGAGATTGATCAAAGGTTCAAGCGACTAAAAGGGAAGTTAAAATACCTTATGACCAAGATGCAACATCGACACCTGTTTATCAACTCACTACTCCCACACTTAAAATACCCACTACGACAACATAATTTTCAGACACAAGCAGAGGCTTTGCAGGCAACCTTGCAATTGGAAGAGAATAAGTATCAACAAACAGACCTAACTATCAAAGAACTAAAACAGGATCTGAAGAACTTAACATTTCAGCTGAACCAGAATAAAAACAAGGACAAATGAGAAGTCGTTTGGTGTACCACATGCAGGACAGAAGGACACCACAAAAACGAATGTACGACGTTCGCGCAGTATATGGAAATAGGGATGCCAAACCTGCTACCACATGGGGGATTATGGTATGAAATCTGCAAGAAACCAAGTCACGACCCTTACCATTGCACGATGATGCAGAAATACCAAATAGTCCCAACGAACTCATATTGCACTTTTTTCAATTCAGTCGGCCACGACGATAAAGATTGCAGAACTATGGAACTGATGCAGGAAAGAACCTCATATGCCTACAGGGTACAAGCGGAAATGATGACTAGGTAGGCAGCACCATAGTTCACTCAAGACCCAACACCATACAATATTGCGCAGTAGTAGTATAATACTGCGCAGCAACCCTATAATAATGCGCAGCCGCAGTACAACCCAACACAGCCCCAGTACAATACCAAGCAGTATAATCAGGGAACGTGCCATGAGGTGATCGCGCAACCTATAGAGGAGAAAGACGAACCAGAGGAGGTTTCGAACGTGGGAGAGGACCATTCACATGTCACAATTGCCAGCAACCAGGACATTATGCATGGGAATGTCCACTACCACTAGTGACCTGTATGTATTGTCGCGCTTCGGACCACAATACAGAGGAATGTCCGACACTACTCGTAAAGATCCAGAAAAAAAGGAACCAAAATAACCAGATTGTTTAGTGGATTTCATATGAAGCAAGGGATGACGGATGGAACATCAACATAGTCACTCGAGGAGGAACGAAAATAGGAAACGACACAGTTCAACATGACCCAACACAGAACCAATGGGTAAAGAAGAACCCTGGCCCCAAGAAGCAGTTCAACACGCAAAAGGAAAAGGAGATCTTTACATAAGCCCGACAAGAATTCCAGAAGGAGGACATAGCGCTGACTGCACAACAGAACAAGGAAGCTCTGGAATATGACATGTCACCATCACTGGACCATACCAATAGAATACAACCTAAGGAACAAGTAAGTACTCTCAAAGAATTTTTGCAATCATGCATCAAAATGTTAGTTGATCCCTCATCTATCAAAGTATTGCAAACCATCCTAGAGAAATGTAGCAGTGAGACGTAACAGAAGCTAGAACTGAAAACTGTCAACCACCTACACACAAGAAGAAGAACAAGTAGAGAATTTAGAATCAATGCTAACATTGGGGATTTCAACATGGGAGATATTATACTAGATCTAGGATCTGAGGTGAACGTACTACCAAAAACCACATGGCAATGCATGGGAGAACCTACACTAGGATACTCAACTATTCAGTTAAAGCTAGCAAATCAACATAGAGTTCTACCAATAGATAGACTAAAAGGAGTAACTGTAGATATGGATGGCATGTGCACTAAGGTAGACTTTGAAGTCGTCGAAATAGTAGATGGTACAACACCTTACCCAGCGCTACTTGGTCTGGATTGGGCATTCGACAACCAGGCCATAATTAACTTGAAGACCATAAAAATGACATTTGAGTCGGGAGACTATAGGGTTATAGCCCCACTCGACCCATCAGAAGGTGAGAGGTTCATCGAACCCACTTGTCTGGATCTAGATGAAATCAGTGAGTTGTACAGAATGCGCGTGATGTGGACTATATAAACCCAACTGTAGACGGGGTACTCAGTTGGCGGAGCATTACTTCATGCACAACAGACTCAGACACTAGGTTAGAAAACTGGCAGCAAAGACTACACAAAGTATCCACAAGAAGGTGTGCAAGAATAGACCATGCAGTAAGATGGCTTGGCACAGAAATAAGAGAACCACCCAGTTTTCACGGGATAAATGAGTTGGAAACCTTCTTGACACAATATGAAGACGAAGTATTAGAGAAACATAGACTATTATCACTAGATTTAGCACTAAAGGCTACACCTGCAAGATGGTGGGGTGCACACAAGGAGACTATCACAGATTGGTACCAATGCAAATGATTATTGTGCATAAGGTTCGATGCAGAACAGATATGGAACAACCGACAAAAATATGATGGACTAAGAATACCAGCAGAACACTTGGAGGCATGTAAAACACTATGGAAAATGACACCACCAGAAGAATGGTCTCACCACTTCATTCATACTTTAGAAGGCATACCAGCGAATTGGTATATAGACCAGGGATTGTGAAAAGGAACCAAGACATGGGCACCACTCCAACAGAACTTTACAGTCACTTTCTCATTCAAGCATGAGAACCCCAACATAGACACAGCCCTAAAACAGATCAGAGATGTCATATTCATTACAGAATCAGAAGTGGAAGTTATCAAAGAGGTACAATAGCGGAATAATCAGACAGTCAAGGAATTGTTGTCATGCTACCATGTACAGGAAGAAGCACCGGATGAAGATGGTCCATGCGATATTCAGATCGAAGAAGTCGAAGGCGAGAGAAATGTGGAAGGAACACCCTTAGAATTAGAGGTCATCTCTGTGCCAATCAATATCAAGAAGGTTAACATAGGGACCACCGAGAAGCCCAAAATGGCCAGCATTGGAGATTATTGGGACGAACAAACACTAGAAAGCATAAAAGAATTGTTGCGCGAATACAACGACATTTTTCCCATGACCTTTACAAAGATGAAAGGAATAGCCATAGAATTAGGAGAAATGAAGATACCACTCAGAGATGATGTGAGACCCATTAAACAATGACCATATAGACTGAACTCCATCTATAAACAGAAAGTTAAAGACGAGATCGACAGGATGCTCAAGGCCGGCATAATCGAACTAGTCGAAGAATCAGAATGAATAAGCTCGATGGTAGTACAGGACAAGAAACAAGGAAGAGGGATCAGGATATGCATCGACTTGAGGAAGTTGAATGATGCATGCTTACACGACCCATTCCCCACACCATTCACAGACGAAGTACTCGAGAACGTAGGAGGACATGAAGCCTATTCATTCACTGATGGATTCTCGAGATATCATCATATTAAAATAGCACAAGAGGATAGACACAAGACCACATTTGCAACATAATGGGGATCTTATCAGTACATAGTCATGTCGTTCAGATTGAATAATGCACCTGCGATATTCTCCAGAGTGGTCATCGTAGCATTTAAGAAATTCACCCACCAATTTCTCGAAGTATACCTAGATGATTGGACGGTTTATAGCCTGTTAAAAAACCATGTGGAAGTTTTATGCCTGATGTTAGAATGATGCAGATAGTGCCAGATATCACTGAATATCAATAAATGCATATTTGGAACACCATTTGGGATACTACTGGGACACATAGTATGCAAACAAGGTTTATTAGTGGATCTGGCCAAAATCGCAGTCATTGTTAACCTACCAGCACCAAAAATAGTCCACCAACTAAGAGCAATGTTAGGACATATGGGATATTACAGGAAATTCATCAAAGGTTATGCGTAGATTACAACGCCTATGGAAAAAAAATTAAGGAAGGATACCAAGTATCAATGGAACGACAAGTGCCAACAAGGTCTGGATACCCTGAAGGAAAAGATGGTCACCGCACCAATATTGGTATTTCCAGACTGCGAAAAGACTTTCCATGTACATGTAGATGCATCAGCAATAGCACTTGGAGCTATTTTAGTGCAACCAGGAGCAGGAGACTTGGATCACCCGATAGCGTTCACAAGAAGGAAATTATCCAACTCAGAACATAATTATAACACGATGGAAAAAGAAAGCTTAGCTATGGTTTATGCACTACAGAAATACAGACATTACCTATTGGGAAAACACTTTAATATGTTCACAGATCACTCAGCCCTAAAATACCTAGTTAACAAGCCAGTGTTGGGGGGGAGAATATGTCGATGGTTACTGCTATTTCAAGAATTTGACTTCGAGGTAATAGTCAAACCAAGGAAACTAAATGCAGGGCCTGACCACCTATCGAGGGTCACAAATGGAGAGGAACCAACGAATTTGGAAGACAACTTTCCAGATGCACAACTCTTATCAGTACAGATTGTTGACGATTACTTTGTAGAGATCATCCAGTACTTGAGCACAAGTACTACACCGCAAGGATATACCACTACGCAGAAGAGGAACCTAGTAGTCCGCGCAACTAACTATCAACTAATCGCAGGGCATCTATACAAAATGGGCATAGATAGCATTTTACGAAGATACGTACTAGACCACGAACGACCGAGAATTTTAGCAGAATCCCACGAAGGAATAGCAGGAGGGCACTACGCAGAAAAAACTACCGCGTAGAAGGTACTACGTGCAAGATTATGGTGGCCAATGATACATAGAGACTGGAAAGAATATTGTCAGCAATGTGATGTCTGCCAATGGGTCGGCAAACCCAACAGAAGGGACGAGATGCCACTACGACCACAAGTGACACTTCAGGCATTCGAAAAATGGGCAATAGACTTTGTGGGACCCATTAACCCACCTGCCAAGAGAACAAGGGTGAGATATATTATCATCGTGACCGAATATTTAACAAGATGGGTGGAAGCCACACCAGTAAAAGATTGCAGTGCAGAAATAGCTGCCCACTTTCTTTTCGAACAAGTAATTACTAGATTTGCGTGCCCAAGAATTTTGATGAGCGAACAAGGAATGCACTTCATCAACAACACCATCCGTGTGATGCTCGAAGAGTTCGAAGTTCATCACCAAAAAATCACACCGTATCACCCACAAGATAATGGCACAGTAGAAGCCTTCAACAAAATTCTAGAGAATGCCCTGACGAAGATATGTAATGTCAACAGGGACGATTGGGATCTCAAGGTACCAACAGTACTATAGGCGTATAGAACCACATGCAAAAAGTTGACAGGTCACACACCATTCAAACTGGTCTATGGTCAAGAAGCAGTAGTGTCGTTATAATTTCTAATACCTAATCTACGTATAGCAACTATCAAACAAATGACAGAACAAGGTGCAGTCCAAGAACAAATGGATCAATTACTGTCAATGGAGGAAGACCGCATCTTGGAAGGATTCCACCAACAAGTACATAAAACGAGAGAAAAAACGTGGCACGACCGCCACATCAAGATAAATATGTTCAAGGAAGGATATCTAGTATTGCTCTACGACAGTAAAACGTTGTAGGACCTAGGGAAGCTGAGGATCCATTAGCTATGACCATATGAGGTAAAAGTTGTCACGGATGGAGGAGCTGTACAGTTGAAAGATCTAGCAAGCACAGACCTCGGAGGAATGATCAATGGGATCCGACTGAAGCTATACAAGGATAGTCGACTACCCACCGTGCAGTATAAAAAAAAAACAGCATGATGGACAAGTTGCATATGCGACACGAAACTAGTGAGGGAAAAGACAATGGCCATATCAGAAAGGGAAATAAGCGGGAAAAGGAAAGTTAGTAAAATCACACTGACAAGACAACATGTGGCAGAATTAAAGCAAGGAAAGGATGGATGGGATGTTGCCGACAAAGTAGCCATAAGGGCAGGTACGAAACCATCGCGGATGCATTGAACGCACACTTATGGTGCATTAATCGCACAAGGTAGGAGGCATCCTCAACAAGCTTCATGGCACACCCATACAACACATGAGCACAGAAACAGTTAGTCTATTTGCACAAGAAGAACGGAGAAACAGAAAGAGCAGCTCGACCACACAGAGCGAGATCGCAGAGCTTATCCGAGCTATTTGAACCAAGAAAACGTCTTCCAGACACCAGTATGGCACCACCAAAGCTCGCAAAACCAAGCCAGACAGTCAGATCTACTAGGGTTCAAACTAGGTCATGAGGGACACAGGAAGAGAATGACCAGCATTCACCGGAGATCGTCGATATTGACGAAATCTCGTCGCCAAAGGACATTCCATTCGAATCAACACCAATCCAGGTAGAGATCCCGCAGCCCCAAGAGGAAACAATGAAAGAGGACACGCCAGAAGCAACACAATAGCCTCGGAATGAAGCAGTAGGAACTCATCAGGAAAGACAGACAAAAAACACGAAAGCAACCATGGAAATAAACGGAAGCACACAGAACCCAGAAGTAGAGGTCCAACCAAATGTTCCACAAATACCCATCCCAGACTTTTCTTTTTTGGCCGAGCTGACTGGTGAAATGGGCAAGGCTTGGGAAGTATGGATGGCGAAGCAACAACCGGAAGCTGCTGGAACTTCGAACCAGCCAACACAACAGGAAGATGGGATTCAAATACCGAGCTCGCCTTGAAATAAACTAGCTGCAGAGATTGTGCTACCTTGCACACTAGAAGGAATACAGGTGGACGCGCAGCTATTGGGTCACATCAGAAAGCTCAAATTTTCTGACCATGACGTAGCGGATGAAATCAAATACCCATAGCTTGCACCACAAGTCTTTATAAAGACAATATTTTTGAACCCTCTCGGAGGAACTATCACTAAGCCACGCTAGTGGGAAGCCAAACTGGACAGAACTAGAATCTTAGGATTGCTGAAGATACCACACTTTGGCAGAGGCCAATATGCGACGGCATGCATCAAGCAACTGTTAGAAGTTACACATGGAGGGCATGTATGGTTGGAAAAACCCATCCCCATAACTATTGAACTTATTGCGCAGATTACAGGACTACCCATCCAGGGTATGGATCCCGCGTTGATACTGGATGACAAGTCCAAGGAAAAAACATTGGCAAAAGAAATGAAGAAGAAATATGGCACCGACAGGGGAACAAGAGGCATTATAATCAAGCGAATTAACGATGTCGTGACACAATTGGGAGCAAAGATCTTAGCCTACAAACTGCTAAGAAAATATTGCAAAGATGAAGTACCGACAGGAGTCATTGCAGTTGCAGCTCAGTGCGCGGAAGGCACCTTCATGAGTTGGGCGCCATATCTGTCAAACTTGTTCCAAATAGACTTTAAAGACGCGTAGGAAGTAGGTACGAAATTTCATTATTCATGGTTGATTACTCTCATCGCTTTCGTAGGATGGAAAGAATCGAACCACATCACCTTCCGTACCACACCCTAGCCAGGAGGAGCGAGATATCATGTCCTGAAAGCTGCGCCACTGGCCAAGCATAAGAAGGAAAATGGAATTCTATTCGAAGCTTACTTATGAGAAATGCAGGAAGTAATCAATCGAGCATGGAGGATAACACCAGAGGCTGTCGTGCGATTCGGGGGCATCGTTAATTTTTGGGCTAGGTGACAAGCCATGTGGATACAGCCAATATAGGACCCACATAAATAGTGGATACAAATGCGTTACTGTGTCACCAAGGAAGACATTGACATAAGCATCCACGAGTGGTCGGATGAATGGAAAACTTCAACTATACCCAGAGCAGTACCGGGACAAACAACAGAAGGAGGGGCTCCGCAGGTGGAAACACAGCCTCCACAAGTCCCAGTACCCAAGAAACCAAGAACGGGCCAAATCAAGTTGACTTAGACAGAGGGCGGCTCAGAGCATCCAGGGACCTAGAAGGGGAGAACAGAAACCACTCAGCCGACCAATGAACAACAGAACCCATCTGAGGGAGCACAGGAAACCGTGATGAACCTCATCACACGGGAACCAGGGGGAAATAAGAGACCAGCGGTACAGGAAACAGGTGCGCGCAAGAAATCAAAGGCACACCAACCACCACCAGAATACATAATCACAGAGGACGATGGCGAGATGATTGCTAGAATGGTCCAGGATTGCCTCGCAGAGGACTTTGATCATGCAGCGCACCACAGGGATAAAATGCAGAAGGAGCTAGCAAAAATGGGGCAACTCTTGAAGAAATTCGGGGAAGCCTAGATTACAAGTAGCAGCAAAGGCATAGAACCATCGAGCGCACGAACCACAAAAAGAATGGAGGTAGGAGAACGCGACTCAGTTCTTCCGAAACCACATTCCACGGTTTACATAAAGCCAAGCATGCTACGAATGGATGATATTGTGGGACATACACCACTGAAGGACTTGGATCAGATCCAATTAGTCCTAACACGGATGCCAGCAAAGGCCTTATACCAATTGAAATTTAGCATCGACCATGAGATACAGTCTTGAGCACATAAAAACTTGGTCGAGCTACAGAAAGCAACAAAGAAGCAGGAAACAATGCAAATAGTTTACGTGTAGGCAAAATCGGAAACGCAGGAGGAGAAGGAACGCAGAGTGGAAGACATTTTCGGGAAACTTCCAACTACTGCGCAAGGAAGTGAACTCCCAGCAGCAGAAAAGATTGATCAGATTGCACAGGCAATTGATCAATATCAGAAGGAAATCAAGACTCTCCATGGACAGATTAGACCAACAACTCCACCAGCAGTAAAGGAGCAGAGGAAGCAGGAAGAAACAATGCAACTATAGCAGCTGGAAAAACAAGTCAGCAGAGCAGTCAACTTGTTGGATAAAGCAACACAACTCTGGACAAATCTGGAAGAGGATCCATAGGTCCAACAATGGGACAAGGAGGAGGAAAGGATTAATGCAAAGATCCAAGAATTCAAGCAGCAACAGAAAACCATCCCAATTCCAGAACGGGTCAAGGGGACACAAGAGTTAAAAAAGTTACAGGCAGAACTTTTCACCACGCAAACATAGAAACAGGAGCGTCAGGCTCAAATAGAACCGTTGCAGGAACGGATAGCAGCAATACTGGAGAAGGAAGAAGAAGCCAGAATACAGTCAGCACAGACTCAGCTAGAATATGAAGGATTGATAAGCGAAGAAGTAGCAGCGCAAACAACCGATATTATCAAGGAGAAAATCGCGCAGGCACTGACAAAAGAAGTAGAATTGCAGGAGAAGTTCCAGATGATCACTAGGGAGATCAAGGAAGCATAGCACAATTAGGTGACTCAGGACGAGTCACATGTCAGTGTTGGGGGCATGTTGGCACTAGGATGAAGTGGAAAGAAGGATGATCATGGGAAAGAAAGCGTGCAGGAAACTGAAGTGACAACTAGCAAAAGATCAGCATGCGCGAATACAAGAAAGCGCGCATAGAGGAAAGCAACAGCTGGAGGAAGAACAACACGCGCATAGGAGAAAAACCTAGCGTAAGAAGGGTTAGGGTTTTGGAAATATTCTGTAAGTGGTTGAAGAGCCTGAAATGTATAAATATAAATACGAAAGTATCATATAGTGTGTGTTGTTGTTGTTTTTGTTTTTATGTTAGTTTTTATGAGGATTACGATTGTTCCGAGTATTGTTGTCGGTGATACACGAAGGGTTTTTGAGTTGTATGAACCGAGTTTTGTAAGTTGTTGAGCAAGAAAAGATAGGAGGGAAGGTAGATCTGAGGATTAGACCGCAGGCTGTAGAGCCTAGTGCGATCTAGTTTGCCTCACATAGATCTTACCCACTTTTGCGGATAACTGTAAGCGCACGGCGCAAGGAAATCAAGAACCACCATAATAAAAGAGACAAGAGCTAGATCTTTGTGGACGTAGCCCAGGAGGGGTGAACCATGGTAATATCTATGTAATTTGTTGAATGTTTGTATAGCTTTAACTTCTTTCAGCAATAGATGATTATAATTGATGAATAACCAAATGCATTGTTATAATATGTTTATATTTTGAACTATATGCATGCGATTCCTAGGAACAAGTAGATTACAGTAATGGTTCGCAGAACAGGGCATTAATCAAGAAACCCTTTATCTCCTACTCTGTCCCAGACTGTAAATACCTGAGTCTTACAGTCAACCATCTATAGCTATCTCGGGTGAGACTGCGCAGTACCCTCCGGGCGTTGTGTTGCCTTCTGGTTTACCAGAAGGGCCGATAGTTAGAGGCTTTGTTGGAATCCCGAATGACATGAACCCTGGGTCAATAAATCAGATAACCTGAGAAGGGAGTCGATAAAAGAAACCAACATCCACCAACAGATAATGCTGAGAAAAAGAAAAGTGAATAGAATTCAAAGGCTATAAATGCCATTCTAAGTGGTCTAACAAGTTCATAATTTGTTAAGGTTACGCATTTTGATTCTGCAAAGGAAATTTGGGACAAGCTCAAGAATGTTTATGAAGGAGATGTTAAAGTCAAAGTGGCCAAGCTTCAGACTTACAAAGGAAAATGTGAACATCTGAGAATGAAGGAAGATGAAGATATTGTGACTTATTTTCTTCGAGTTGATGAAATTGTGAATACTATAAGAGGACTGGGAGAAAAGATTGAAAATTCAGTTATTGTGCAAAAGATATTGAGATCTCTCCCAATGAGATTTGACCCTAAAATTTTAGCTCTAGAAGAAAGACAAGATCTAGCTACGTTGATCATGGATGAATTATATGGAATGCTTACAACATATGAAATGAGAACAAACCAGGGAAATCCATCTAGAAGGGAAGCGACTTTCAAAGCTTCCAAGAAGACAAGAAAGAACAAGCCAAGGTCAAAACCCTACTCCAGCAATAGTGATGATTCAAACAATGAAGAATAAGCCAACTTTGTGAGAAAACTGAGAAGAGGAACCGACAAGTACAAAGATAGTGATGAAGAAGAAGTTCCTAAGAAAGAAAAGAAATATAAAAAAAAAACAATGAAAGAAATAAATGAATATTTTTTAAAAAGAAAAGTCTTTATTCAAAAGATGATATTTCCTCATCAAATGAAAATGATGATAGTGACACTAACTCAAGAAGAGTTATCTTCATGGCGTTAGAGACTTAAGAGGAAACTACTGAAAATAATGAAGGAGACTATGAAGAAGAAGGAGAATTGAATCTTGAGGCATAATTGATCAGTGATCTAAGAATAGCAAGGAAGAAAAACAAGTCTCTCAAAGAAGAGTTAAGTAAACTGAATGAAGGCTTTAAAAACCCTAGAAATTTTTTTGAAGAAGTCAAGAAGACTATCATAGATCTAAGGATTCAATTGGAAGAAGCCAAAGTGGAAGAAACACTCAAGAGAAAACTGGAAGAAAAGAAGAAAATAACAAAGAATCTGGAAGCTAAAATAGCCTCACTAGGAAAGGAACTACATAAGGAGGGCATCCAACTAAATTTTGGAAATAGCACCAAGATAGTGGATGAGATTATCTGCAATAAAAAACCATTCTATGAAAAGTATAGACTTGGGTACAAACAAAATAATATTGATGA
>JASDQU010585494.1:51518-74877 GCA_032191745.1 Picea mariana
CTACTCAATTGCAGGAGGATTCTACATCAGTTGCAGGGGCAGAGAGAGAGAGGGCGCACCAGTTAGGGTTTCCAGCAAGAGGGGTGCACCATCCATTGAGGGAGGATTCGTCCTAGCTGAGGAGAAGTGATTTTGAGGATTCCAGGTATTGGGTTTTCCTTGTAGTTGTCTTAGCATCATTCTTGGTGGTTTCCGGAGGCATTTCAGTGGCAGGTTTATTTGTATTGAGAGTGGGATGATTTCCTAAGAGGAGGGCGCACCATTATTTGGAGGATAGCTAGATCCAAGGGTCTAGCAGGTATTTTGGTGATTTGAGCACTTGGGTTTTCACTGCAGCATCCCGATCTATCATTCTAGTCGGTTTGTGGAGCCATTGGAGGTCCCTAGGAGGGAGGCTGATTTATCCAGGGTTTCAAGCATCCAGGGGAGTGCACCATTCAGTGGAGGAGGTTCAGATCCATAGGGTTTGAGAGGGATCTTGGAGATTTAGACACCTGGGTTCTTCTTGCCATCACCCGATCTACTATTTGGCATATTTCTTGAGGTGATTGGGCACTTTTGACAGTAGGGTCGAATTGTTGAGGAGTTTCGGCTATCCAGCAGGGCGTGGCACCCTCCAGCATTGGGGTTTAGCATTCGTATGGCCCAGATCCACTTGTATTCAATCTTCATTGTGTATCCAACCTTTGGAGGCTTATTTTGTATTGTCAGAGATCTTTTTGTAGCAGCTCATAATTCTATCTTGGAGCCATCTGTTGAGCATTCCATATCGGCATCTTCATTGTAGCAGGTTCCTCTATTGCATGAATAAAGTCATATTTGAGATGTTTTGGCTTGTCTATCCTATTGCATATGGTTGAGGTATGTTCCATGGTTATATCTTCTTGTTTATAGCTGCATACACACATACAAACACATCAGTAAAACCCTAAATGTAACTGTAAGCAAAGTGTTTGACAAAATACCACAACCAGAGAAGTTTTTAAAGACACCCAAAACCGTGATGATCCTTGCATAATGGCTTGGGATCATTACAACGTTAGATAAAAGGTACACCTGAGGGTTGATATAATTAATGGCATAATTAAATCCCGATGATATTTAATAATTACTTATGAATAATTAAGTGAGGTGTTTTAATTACATTAAAATATTAATATTAATTCCCTACCGGGATACCAGAGCTTGGAAGTGGTAAGAAGGTAGGTTTGACAATTAATGCACCTATGGTAAAGTAAACCCTCCATATTTACCGGGCCAATAATTAGACTAAGAAAAATGTCATTATGTGAGATATTCAATTAATGGGGATTAATTAACCTAAAAATGGATTAAATAAATAATTCCTAAGGCGTGAGGTTATAATGTAATGATTAATTAACCTAATAAGATTATTAGGCATGAAGAGTGTCAGTCCACATGTACCATGTGTTAATCTAGATGACAGGTCCAGGATTGGCCATGTGTCTAGGGTGCCAGCTGGACTATCGAAATATCGCCCACCAAGAGGTTGTGATGAGGTGGTGTTGGAATGGGCCGATACCCGGTAGGTCGATATTGGCATGTCAGGTATCAACTGAGTCTGAGTGAGGTGGTATTGGAATGGGTTGATACCTGATAAGTTGATATCGACATGTCGAGTATTGGATGAGTGTGAGTTAGGTGGTGTTGGAATGGGTTGATAACTGGTAGGTCGATATCGGCATGTTGGGTATTGATAGAGAGACGAGTCAGTGGTGTTAAGCGTAGAGGGGCCAAGAACCGATAGGTCAGGGGCTACGGTGGATGAATTACCACATGGGTGTTGTGTCATTAGCCACGTCAACAACCACGTATGCACCAATTAATCCATGTGGATGCCACGTGGGTGCTAGGTGGGTGTCAAATGGACATGAGAGGGTTTAGGAAATAAGGCTTGGGACTTTAGGAAGTTATAACTTTTGATCCAAAGCTCGGATTCGAGCATGGTTACGGTCATTGGAAAGCTCTTGACGAGCAAATGATAACGATGTCCTTGAAAAGAGGCTTCGAGGTGGATAAGGAAAAACAAAATTTTGATCCCCCACACATTTAAGAGAACCTAAGGGGTGGGTAGGTTACAACGCCCATAGGGCCAACAAACACATCGATGCATTATACTAAAAGACGCACCATTAAACATCATGTCACTGCTCTAGAGATTATATCACATTGGTGCATACGGTTAGCGTTAGCGCACTACTGAGTTTACATTCCATAAAATTTGGGGTGGCGGTATGTTTATGTTAACCAAATGCATCGGTGTTGTTAAAAGAACCCAACTAAGAACCCAACTGGGAAAATATTGAGCAATGTGGCATAGCGGGGCGTCTCAGTGGATGGTCTGTTACTGGTGCCCTTGAAAACATAATGCATCGTTAAACAAAACTTCAGTGCTTCAATAACATGGTAGCATCGATGCATTTATATTAACACATCACACTGCTTAAGTTGCAATAAAATAATTTAACCTATCGATGCCTCTTGGTCAAACAATACTAAGATCCTCGGTAGTGCGCCAATTGAGATAAATGCACTGGTGTGTTCTATTAATCGAACGCACCACCCAATTTTTGATACAATTTTTTGCTCGGTGGTGCATTAAATACATACAACGCACCGACGTTGTGCACTACAAGACAACAAACAAAATACATAATAAATTACCATATCAGTTCATTTTATGGGACGCCCCATTACCGATGCGTTATAAGACAAACACGCCGATAACAACACATACAAAGCTAAAAATAGAGTGTTGGTTGACACACAATTTTATATTAAAATTTAAAAATATAAAAAATATTAAGCAAACTCAATAAATAAAATAAACAAAATTCCATGTGTAGATGTTATAGGGAGCTTATTCCCCATCTTTGATGTAATGATTGTAACATGCAACCAACCACTTTATAAAACAAATGTTGAATTAAGCAATACATTTACATTAGTTCCATTGAAAATCCAAAAATACAATTACTTAATCATCTTTTTCTTACGCCCAAGGGGACGTCTAAAGGTAGACCCAATGTAAGGCATTTTTGACGAGCGGTTGGTGGTCAACGAAAGTTATGGTTTATTAACAACTCAACAATAAGAGATAAACTACATTTTGCATGCACAACAACAAATCAGGATGCCTTCCTTTTCATAAAGAACTCTTTGTCATTGGAGTGTTCCTCAAAGGAACAATTTGCACTAAATAATGAGGACCTACAACTATTTATGAACCCTGCAATGTTCCCATGAGTTCATGGACATTCGTTGATATATAATAGGTTTTTCTTGTTAAAGTTTCCATAAGCATAACCATTCATGGACATATTATACATGGAAATGTTATGTTTGTATTTGACAATATTCAAGTAATCAGACCGACTATAAAGAGGACCACAAAATGGCATAAGTGGCACTGATTGTTTGGGAGGAACAAACACATGTGAAAGGATAAACAACCCAAGATTTTTAACATCTATTTAAGACTTGGCAATCATATAACTATTACCACAAAAAGAGAATTTGGTTCCAACATCGGGCACAAACATGGAAGAGGGCCAAGCGCCATACAAAACTTGGTTGTAACATGTTTGGTATTTACTTTGCAGATGGATAGAAAGAAGGAAGTCATCGCTGCCTTCCAACAATTGAATAGACTTTGGTGTGTACTTGGACATTTTTTTCTCTTAGCTCATACAACTTTTCAGGTCTCCTAGTAGAGATGTTTTGGGTAGTATTGATATCATACTTTGGCTCACTATAAGAATTCTCCATTGACTCAACAGAAGGAGACAGGTTGGCCAATTTAGGATGAAACGTAGTTGATATGGCTTCCAAATTTTCAAAAAATGAGCATATGGAAGTGTTCCTACATGTCTTTTCTCTATCACCTATTAGATTCTTGACTACAGTAGGAGGTATTAGACCATCAACTTTGGGTAGTCAATCATTAATATAATGGGACAATGTGACACGTCGAGGGTTATTCTTCAACCCTTTACATTTTAAACAACCACATACCACTGGCGTGTCATAAAAGAGATCCAATTCACGGTGTAATAATGTTGACCCAGGCTGCAAGTTACTGGAAGATGGCATGTTACAATTGGCAAGGTAAAGCGACTATCTATTTTCATCAAACATTTTCCTATGATATCTTTCTCCTGACAAGAGCTTGTGACATTTTTGCATTGGTGGAATATCTTGCACATCCAAACTCAATCCTGATTTATGATCCTACAAAATTCAATGAACAATTATTCAAATGCATGTGCATAAATGACACAAATTCAATTAGATAAATGAATTATAAATAAAATCTAGACTTACTTCCAACAGTGTGGGAGAAGTTGATAAATTTGCAACGATATGGAATAAGTTGGTATTTGAAGCATTGACCATTTGATATTATAACCTTATTTTCCTTGCATTTGAGCCAAAACCATCATCATTATGTGAATGAATTTGAAATTAAAAGTTCCCGGTGCTTTTAATTATTTTCTTACACACTGGTGCATATTTATATATAGAACGCATCGGTGCCCTACACTATGAAACACACCCAACCGTGACCTCCGTTAGAACCTCTGAAAAGAAAAATATCCATAAATTTTAATTGTGGAGGTTTGCATTTCTATTTTGTCGATAAAATTGGTATCGGTGCATTTTTACGTATATATGCACCCGGGCACATTAATCTGTGTGGCGTACTGATTTGATGACAAATTAATTTTTTTGATATACTATTTACTAAGTGTTTTTACATACAAAGTGTATCGGTGTGCTTTGTAGCGCACCGGTATGGTATATATAGTGAAAAACACAACTAAAAAAGAGAAGGAATTTCATTTTTTGAAATGTATTTGTTTATAAATTAAAACACTATTCATTAGTTCATTTTTTTGGCAGAATTTAGAAGGAAGATTTGTGGAAGAGAGATTTACCACCAAAGACTTTGGAGTGGGTGGATTCTTTTGAAGAGATAAATTTGGGAAGGATCAATAGGGCACATACAAATCTGTAGAGAACAAATTCCAGGTATGTAATTTCAATCCACTGATCATTTCAATCTAGTGATCATTTCAATCTTTCCCTATTTTATTCAAACTATTTTCAATGCATGTTAAAAATAAATAAAAGGGTTTCATAGTTACCTTCGATATTGGAAACCTAGGTTTCTTGTTGTTTCTTTTGGTTCTTTTGGTTCCCCTCTTTTTTTTAAGCAATATATTTTTATAGGGTTTATTTTTTTAAGCAAAATATGTTTATAGGATTTATTTATTTGTATATGGGGCATTTAGTATTCATTGCAATGGTACCACTAATTGCATCGGATCCCAAACCTTGTCAACTCTATCGTTGTTAGTGATTTTATCAAAAAACTTTTCTGCGGTTCGTGGTGCGCATTGTATAGGAAAATCGCACCAGAGCGCACTGTACAAAGGTAGCAACCCAGTGCTCACTTTACAAAAAAGCGCACTGGGGCACATATATATGTTAAAAGCACCGATTGGTTGAAAATATAAATAGTATTGGTTTTAGTATCATATGTGTATGGGGTAGTGGTGCACAATGACTAATAGTACGCACTGGTGTGTGTATATGTTTGATGCCCTGGGGTGTTTTGTTTAATGATGCGCACCGAAATACTAGATTGTATAAAAAATTCATAGTTTCTATTTCTGATGATTTCTAATTTTTTTGTATACAAGATGGATGATAGAAGTTCAAAGAAAACATCTTATTATAGTGAGCGCAATGGTATTTCATCCCAAGAAGAGAGGGAGGCAAGTTCTTTAAGTTTTATTAAAAATTCAATATATTTGAAATATTTGTAAGTTTAAATTAATGATGTGTATTGGTTAATGCATGTCATGTAGAGCAAAAACTTGAAGAAACAAGATAAGATTGTTCGCAATCCGATTGCAAAAGAGCATAAACATTTTATGGAAATGTTGCAAATAGATGAAACATGTGGATTGAAAGGTAATCAACATTTATTTATTTTCTTTGATTTTTTACTAAAAATGAATTTCTTAACATTTATCGCTAACAAGTTTTAAACACTCGATTTCACATTTTTTTAATGTTATGCAAGGACCAATAGTGAGGGAATGTAATCTCGTCTCAAGAGGACACAAATTATTAAAGAAGTAAATGACGATGACGGCTTGGTCATTAGTTCATTTGGAGTGGTGCCTGAAGTTAATGAGAGGGGAAAATTGTTTTACAGAGCTTTGAGGGATATAGTGGAAAGAACATATAGACGTACTTTCCACTTATAATACAAAAATCAGTTCAATGACTCTAAGAATCAGGTTATACATGAGACTTGCAATAACAAAAACTTACAATAAAAAAAGAATCATATAAAGGTATTATTAATAATCATGTTTTTCTATAATATGTTCCAATAATTACCAAATTAATTTATTTTTCTATATTTTCTTTCATGTCCATTTAAAAAAAATTATTCTTCTTTTTCATTTTTTCAGGAAGATTATGAAAATTCCAAGCAACAAATGAGAGGAAAGCCAATACATGTCGGTAGAGATGTTAAAAAAAGTGTACAAGGAGACGGTAAAAGAAATTAACATAATTGCATCATAGGGGGATGCATCCCAATAGCAATGTGCATAAGAGGTATGTGGTCATTCATTTATTATTTTATGTACATTGAATTTATTTACCACATTAAATACTAATTTTCAATTGTTTTGTTGCAGAAAAGAAAAAAAATGGAACCTAATGAGCACATAAAGACAGGATGACAAGGAAGAAAAGGGTTGATCGCAAAGTTTGTGAGTACTTACATTTTTTACGTTACTTAAGTTTTCATATTTGTTGTGATCTTTATATTTAAATAATTAATTTACACTCATCCACAGATGTCTTCTAATAGGTGTTAACATACAAAGAAGAGCCAACTAAACAATTGATCAACATTGAATTAAGTGAGGGTTATGAGTACATGTTGAAGTATTAAGGTTTAATTGAACAATTTGTAGCTATGTTGTTAAAGTTTCCTTGTTTTATAATTAATGGAACAATAAGAAACCTTTATATTAATTATATAGACTATGCTTTGTCACGACGCATTAAACATGCAAGAAACAAAGTATGGAGAGGAGCCAACAAAATATATTTTGGCACACAACATGAAACATAACTTCAAAAGCATGTGTATGGTTTATGAATCACTCGTTGCTATGGCACACTTTTTTATTTACGCAATAATGTATATTCTACTATATTATAAATGTAGATTTACTTATTACACTTTATTTCTATGTTTGTAGATGGAACATGAACAATTGGAATGTCAAAAACAAGTCGAGCAAGAAAACATATATTTAAATAACCAAAGTACAATATTGCCTACAACTAATCAAGAAATGAGGGATGCACGCAACTCGAGCGATGACATTGGCTCAAGTGATGAATGACAATCAATATAATTGAATGTTACTGCAAGTTGTATGTTTTGAAATATCTGTATGTAAAAATCACGGATTTTGCTTAATATAGTGGACATAATGTCCCAATTGCACGACGACATGTTACCAATAAGTGTAACAATTACATATTGGTTTCATTTTGATTATTGTGGACTTTTACGTTGTCCCTTTTTGTATGACCATGGGTTTATTATTCTATATAATAAAATGGGTTTCTTATTTGATTGCATTGTCAAGTGTTGTTAAATGTTGTGTTGTTGATTAATTAATATGTGAATGATTTACATTGTTGAAAATAATATAGGTGTAATATGTTGGATAAGACATTAATGCAATAATTATATCAAAATGCAATAACAAAAATATAAAAAAAAATATTATAATAAAAAAAAATTTGATTTTGAGATGATTAACTGAAAATTTTTAATTTTTTTTTTTAATTAAAATATATGCATATCAGTGCATTCTTATGAACTCAAAATGGTGCGTGAAATAATATAGAATTCAGTGCTTTTTAATGGGTTATACACATCGGTGCATATTAAACATACTAAAGTATTGATGCATATTAATTATACTGAAGCATTGGTGCATATAACATGCGATAATATATATCGTTCTAGAATTTTATGGTGGGCATGTGATAAATACACACCGGATCTCTAAATATAATAACATGACTCGTGCTTTAGATAGAATAAATGCATCGATGCTTCCGAAAAAAGAATGACGTCAACATCTCACCTCAAATATTCCAAATTTTAGTACCTTTTGGTGCACATGGTAATACAGGCACTGGCATGTACGAATTATACAAGCACCAAGACAGACATGAAATAAAAGTGCGCCAGTGTTGCATACAACAAAATGGGAATCTAGGGCATAATAACTATAAACATATCGGTGTGTTTTCATTTTATGTACACACCAGGGCATTTTATGTAATGGCGCACCGATGCCTTTTCGTTTCAAGTACGCACCAAGACATTTTATGCAATGGCGCACCAATTCCTTTTCATTTTATGTATGCACCAGGACATTTTATGTAATGGCGCACTAGTGCATTTTTAAAGTTTTATGTACATACCAGGGAATTTTATGTAAGGTTGTGCCGATGCATTTTAGTTTTAGGTACGCATTGGGGCATTTTATGTAAGTGTGCACCAATGCGTTTTGACAATAAAAGCACAAAAAAAAAACATCTGCTACAACCTCTGCCTGCCCAATTTTTTTTTAGTTTTATGGAACATCCGTTAAAACCTCTATAGTCAATAAAGGAGGTTGTAGTGGAGGTTTTCTTGAAAATTTTGCCAAATTTTGTGACACTAAAAACCTCCACAAAAAGCTTCGCTAGAAGGTGTTTTCCTTGTAGTGATGAAGCTCTTTGCCATGTAGATAATGGAAAAAGGAAAGAAGCCACTGCCTTTAGAACCAAATGCATGGTTCACGAATACAAATTTTCACTCAACATTTCTTTAGAGCTATCATATTTGGCATTATACTGTAAATATAGAGATGATGTTCCCCCACTTGAGGTGATGGAGACAATGAAGGATAGTCAA
This sequence comes from Picea mariana, assembly GCA_032191745.1. NCBI lineage: Eukaryota > Viridiplantae > Streptophyta > Pinopsida > Pinales > Pinaceae > Picea > Picea mariana. Next base: position 60,553 of record JASDQU010585494.1, read on the forward strand.
GAAGTCATTGTAAACAAAAATTCCATTTGAATATATTGATTAGTAAATGAGGGACTTATAGCCCAGACACTTCACCAACATGGATACTTTATGGAACTAACTTTATGATCTGCATTTCTCTAACTTATGCAAACATCTATGTTCTCTAAATGGCTACAAGGCCTCCCTTCTCAGTTCAATTATGAGTGCAACTACTCTTCAATATTAGAGGTATGTCCTACTCTCTGGTGTAATCTACACACATCAATAAGCTAATAACACAATAACAATTAGGTCAATAAAACCAAGAGTATGCAACTACTTTGTCATTGAGAAATTTGTCTTTGGTGCAACTCCTTCGCACGTTGATATCCAATTTAATTGAATCTATCGAGATGATCAAGGATCAGACTATGCTTCTTTGATCATTGTATGAGCATGAAGGCTCTACTTAGGCTTGGGTTCAAGTCTTTATTACTACTTTGGTACCATAGGCCAATAATAACCATTAACGAGTTCATGTGACTCTAGTTCTATTGCTAGCAAAGATCAACCTCTGTTATGTTAAGATAATAATGCACAGTCTCCACACTTGTATCTAGAAAAAATGTACAATACTACCAGTTTGTTATACCATGCTTGGATAACCAAGAACTCAGCTCAATGAACCATACAAGGAAATGCTCATCGACATGTTTACATTCTTCCAAGTAAAAGTAGTGTCATGAATAAAGTTTTCTTCAATAAATAGAATTTAACACACAATACCAATGCAAGGGAATGACATATCTCATACCAAAATATCATATATCTATACTAAGCTCCCTTCAACTTGAATTCCAATTCAACGACACATATATGAGTTGACAGCTAAACAAATCACATATACAAAATGGTTATGGATTAATACATGTGAGAAAATGATTTATTATGTAAACCATGTTTGAAATAAAACTCAACTCAATGGACTAGATTCATGTGCTTTCAATAGTCTACTTCACATAGAAACTAGCTTGAGCCTCTTTAATTATTCTTTCAATTGTAATTTAGAGATGATAATGGTTGAGCTATGGTTCTCACTATGGTCTCATTCCCATAATGACCTTGTGAGAAAATCCAACACAAAACTATATATATATATATATATATATATATATACTCAGCTTCAACACTTAATAAAATGGTGAAACCATCAATAAGAATTCCAACCCAAGAAGCATCATAAGTTTCCCACTCCCATTAAAATTTGTATGAGATGTGTTTTGGATTGGATCATCATACTTTCTCATCTATCTTGGTACTTTTTGGGTGGAAAAATTGGAGGAATTGGCTTACAGGGCCATTTTAGTGGCAGGTCTCAATTTGGAAAATTGGGGCCTGGAACCTTCTAGAGCCATTTTTATGCATTAAATGGATTTTTTTGGGGTTATAGTGTCTAAAACTTATGCACACACCCTCGACGATGATATACACATCAAGACCTTTCCAATGGTGCAAAAATCTCTTAACTTGGAGCTCGTATGCGAAAGTTATGCCTCCCGCAAGTTGACCTACCTTTTTTACCACCATGGTGCAAGTGGATGCCATGTCAACCCCCATTACTCAAACACATGGTGCTATCCATGTGTGGATTTTCAAGAATATTCTAGAAGGTCCAAACCTTATCATTAATTAAGGGTTGAGAAAGTCAAAATCCTGACCCTAGACGACTATTGAGCTATGTTAAATATCGGGCCGTGAGGAGGAGAATGGGTTCCATTCTTTTGTATTTTACTTGTTCCATAGTTGAGTAGAGCATCCAAGAAGTGGGATTTGAGAGCATAATAGAGGTAGTAAGAAGAGTCTATAGTAGTCAATTAGGCGACAAAGTCATAGGCAACTCCATAGTGAGTACCCCACTTTCTTTGTACTTGTATTTCATTACTAAAGAAAAGAGAGCATAGCATATGCCTCACCTTCTAGCTGTTTTTTCTCATGTATTAGGTTTCCTAGGATACAACTTGTGTTCATTTATGTGGATGGTGTATTATTCTGCTTAGTCTTTCATTTTCACATTCAGTTATTTCATTAATTTGAACAATTAAGCTACTGATTATAAATATCAGATCCAAGGAAAATAAACTGGCATAGTAAAATATTTCAATGCAATACAAGATTTGTTGTGACGAAATATTCCAGTGGAATATCCATGGTAGTTTACAGATCATCATGCAAACAAATTCATCAACTTATGATCTAAATGTAAAAATCAAGGGCAATGTTGGACATCGGCCTTCTTGGTTAGGAGGCAAAGCCATTGGTTGAACCTTCTACTAAAATAATAGATGCAATGGCCATATATGTAGCACCAATGGAAGCCACAAAAATAGACACACCACCAATAGAGGCAATAGTGGTAGATGCATTACCGATAGTAGCCACAATAGATGAGAAAACAAGACATGTGAGTGCAATTGTGGTTGAAGTAGAAGGGCGAACCAATGCCCCTCGATAGTGTGGTGGGGGTGAACAATGATAAAATCCCAAAATCAGATACAACCAATATGTTTCAAACAAGTTATATGTAGAAAATCATAATTGTAAGAAAAAAAACATGTAAATGGAAAATTTTAACTTGTTTAATACCTAGGTGAAGGGCACACCTATAGAGAGTCTAATGCCAATGAATGTAGTGGGAGCATATGTAGGAGAAAAATGTGCCTAAAAGTATGCACGAGGTGAAATGATAAGAAGTCGCATTAGATACTAGAAACAAACTATGTTAGAACTTTGTAAAACACTGATAAATTTAACCATATCATCTATTTAGCATATTTTGATTAAACCAATTAAATTTGTTTGTAATACCTGAGTGTGGGAGATGATGATAACAAATTCAATGTCAAAACTTGGAGGGATTAGTGGTATCTTAATAGAAATTGTTGGCTAGCCACGAGTAACACCTGTCATGTATGGAAAGCAACATGTTTTGACTTGAGAGCGATACAATACAATGATTGCACTTCTACAACTGAAAAAAAATAAAGATAATTGAATGTGCAACCTAACTATGGGCCCTGCGGGTAGGAGATGTAAAGAAAAATAGGCTAGGTACAAATCCTTCCATGTACTGCAAAATTGAATGTTAAAAAAGCTAGAAAGTACAAACAACACTATGGGATATAAAAACTCTAATGTGGCATGTTGAAGGTACTAGGGTGCCAAATCATGCATTTTATGTTAGTCTCTGAAACTCAAGTGGGGGTGGTTCATGGAATACTCCTGTTTGGGACTGCATACACACATGTAATAGGTTTTTGATTAATAAAATAACATGAAAAGTGAGCCAAAAAATATATTTCACATTTTAACCCAAATTAACATGAAATAATACTTGATAATGAGAAGACTTAGAAAAAACTATAACATCTATAATTGTAGTCCTAATCCCAAGAGAAACATAAGATTTATTAACCCTAGGTGGAGATATAATTTCCATCTCTCATATTAGTGGCTGGAGAAACATGTGTGGAAGTAATTATATGAACATACAATACAACAAAAAGTAATATAAAAAGACCAAAAACCTTAATCATGCATAAATTTTAGAGCTTGTAAAATTTTCTAAATGAATTTGTTAAGCAACAACCTAATTAAAAGAATTCATTTCAACAAAAATATTTAACCTAGTTAAAAGAATTCATTTCATTTTTTTCATTATGTTACATATGAATTTTCAAAGATTATAATCTAAAGCATGCACTCAAAACCAAATATAAAATTAGATATTGTGATGATACCATTTTGAAAGAAAAAATAAATTCAAGTATGTGGGTTTAACTATGTCAATATGGGTTTCATTGTGTCGGTGTGGATAAATCAATTCAAGCATGTGGGTTTAACTATGTCACTATGAGTTTCACTGATCTAGATTATTTTGAGAATGGCATAAAGACAAAAATATAGTAGAGATATAACAAGGAAATACACAAAGATATTGCAAGAAACATCGAAATATAGTGAAACTCAACTTCTATTAATGAACAAGAGAGAAAAACATCATAGAACACAAACTTGTAGAATGGGGTATCTTATCTCTAAAATGAAAGAGATGTTGGCTACGCTTCATTCACAACAAGCTTTACATCACACTCCATTGCATGCTTAAAGGTCACCCTTCACCTCAATTATATATGAGAGAGTGAGAGGAGAACAATTCCCATGATGCATGTGGGATAAATTAATCTAAGTATATAAAATGCCATATGCATGTCAAAAACACTAGGAGTTCCCAAGCGGTCACCCATCCCAGTACTACTCTAGCCCGAGCGCGCTTAATTACGAAGTTCTAATGGGATTCAATACATTAACTCTATGTTGTAGGCATCTACTTAAGACCACTAGGAAATCATTACATGATGTCTGTAATTAACAAATGAAGATGGTATTACATTCCATTCCCCATCAAAAGGGTGAATATCATGTTAGGTATGTGCTATATTCTTTGCACAAGTAGTAGTGTTTGCGTTGCGCCGGGGGGTTGAGGACCCCTTTCGCCCCTTGCGTGAGGGTTCGAGGGTAGCGCCCCCGAGAATTTGTTTTGCCTCAGGAAACGTGTCACATTTTTGGGTGGTTTTTCGGCACATGGTTTTTGTCGATGTTTTTCTATTTCCGGTTAAGGAATTAGGGTTGTTGACTAATCCAGGTTATTGGGTTAGGTTTTAGATGTCGTTGGCTCCTATCTATATATTGTATTGTAAATAATGTAACACTATGAATGAATATAGAATATGTTGGTTTTCTCGGTTTGGGTTTCCTGGGGAAAAATCTCTGTGTAATGTTTGTATTTACCATTATATCTTTTCTTTTCTTTTATTGAAAATCTGTTTGCAGTAAATATTGTACAAGGTTAAAATCTACAATTGGTATTAGAGATTTGATGGCTTCACGCCTTTGTGGTCAAAGGTTTGGCTCGGGACTGTGATAAGCCTTGTTACAGTGGGAGATCTGTGGTATTGATTTTTTAGGTGAAAAGAAATGGAAAGCAATTCAAAGATGGAGATCAAGAAGTTTAATGGGAAAAGTTTTGAGTTGTGGAAGCTCACGATGGAAGATCTGTTGGTGGACGAAGATTAGTGGATCACGGTAGATCTAGGTACTTCACCTTCAAGAACTTTAGCAGATGACTGGAAAAAGTTGGATCAGAAGGTGAAGAGCATAATTCGATTGTGTCTCTCAGTTTTAGTATTACTGAATATGTCAAAGGAAGCTACAACCAAGGATTTATGGGATAAGTTGGAGAAGTTGTATCAGTCTAAGTCCCTAGTAAATAAACTATTCCTGAGAAATAAGCTGTATAATATGAGGATGAGAGATGGAGACTCGGTGGCAGAGCATTTGAACACTTTCAATACTATGGTAAGTCAGTTAGTATCTGTTGAGATTAAAATTTTAGATGAAGATAAGTGTATCAGTTTAATGTGTTCTTTACCAGACTCGTGGGATAGTCTAGTTGTGGCCATAGGTAGTAATACAACTTCCTTGAAGTTTGATGAAGTGGTCTCATCCTTGTTGTCGGAGGAGATGAGACGGAAGAATATGGAAGGACAGAGCATAGACACATTATTTGCAAGAGGACGCTCCTAGAAAAGAAATAGATCTAAGTTCTCAAGTGGGAGATCTAAGTCTAAGGGTATATCTAAATCTCCCATAAAGTTTGTAAGGTATGTTGGAGATGTGGAAAAGAAGGGCACTACAAGAAACAATGTAGATCCAAAGTTGAGAAAAAGAAGGGATCTGAAGAATCTCCTTCTACAGAAGAAAAGACCTCAAAGGAAGAAGGAGGGGATGTGTACTTGGATTCTTCAAGCACACATGCAGATCATGAGGCATGGTTGGTTGACTCAGGTGCATCCTTTCATATGAATCCCCACAAGAAGTGGTTCTGTGAATATGAAAGGTATGATGGAGATAATGTGTTCTTAGGTGATGATTCGACAACCAAAATCATAGGATGAGGAAAAGTTAAGTTGAGGCTTATAGATGGAAGGATTATAACATTGCCTGATGTTCTACACATCCCAGGTTTGGCCAGAAATTTGATTTTTGTAAGAAAAATGGACAATGCAGGGATAAAAACAATATTTGAAAAGGAAACCTGCAGGATGGTTCGAGGAGCAATGGTGTTGTTGAAAGGAGTTTGGATTGGAACTCTGTATAAGCTGCAAGGAAGCACTATTAATGATGGGTGTAATAGTTCCGTTGTTTCTGATATTGGAGTTGAAGAAGAAAGAACTCCTACAATCTCTGGAGAAAAGGTTATGTTGTGGCATCAAAGACTGGGGCATATCGAAGAGAAGGGTCTTCGACTACTACACGGTAAAGGTATGGTTGAAGGTATGTCTATCTGCTCTCTGGATTTTGATTTCTGTGAACATTGTGTATATGGGAAGCATAATCGGGTAAGATTCCCTTATGGTGCAACGAGGGTACAAGCAATTTTACAGCTAGTTCACAGTGATGTTTTTGGACCTGTATTCATCCCATCATTGGGAAAATCTGTTTACTATGTCTTATTTATAGATGACTTCTCGAGGAATAATTGGATATATTTCCTCAGGAAGAAATCTGAAGTCTTTGACAGGTTTAAAGTGTTTAAGGTTCTTGTTGAGAATCAAACAGAGAAAAGAATTAAGGTGTCGAGGACAGATAATGGCGGAGAGTTCTGCGGGAATGAATTTGAAGAATTCTATAAGCAGTGCGGTATAGCAAGGCAAAATACTACTCCATATACACCTCAACAGAATGGAGTTGCAGAAAGGATGAACAAGACACTGATGGAAAAAGCAAGGTGCATGCTCAATGGTGTTGGTTAGGGCAATAATTATGGGCAGAGGAATTGGGTACTGCATGTTACCTAGTCAACACATCACCCTTATCAGCGTTGGATGACAAGACTCCACAAGAGGTATGGATTGGTAAGAAACCTTCTCTCACAAATCTCAAGATATTTGGTTGTGATGCATATGTTCATGTTCCAAAGGAAAACAATAGTAAGCTAGATAAGAAGGATGAAAAGTGTATCTTTATTGGATATAAAGATGGTCTCAAAGGTTATAAGCTTTGGATCTCATAAACTAAGAAGGTAGTGTATAACCGAGATGTAGTATTTAGAGAAATGAAGGATTTTGTTAAACATGAAGTCCTACAAAGTAAGGAAAAACTAGAGAAAATAGAGTTTGATGTAAAGGATGATGAGTCAGACTCTACAGAAGAACATGAATTAGAAGAAGAAGATCCTCATACTCTAGTATTGAGGAGATCGGTTCGAGAAAGAAGGCTACCAGAAAGGTATACTCCATCTGATTTCCGTTCAAATCTTGCTTTGTCTATTACTGATGATGATCCTAGAATTGTCAGGGAGGCAGTGGATTTAGAGGATGAAAATATTTGGAAAAGGGCCATGGATGAAGAAATGACATCTTTGGATACGAATGAGGCTTGGGATCTAGTGGAGTTGCTGACTGGAAGAAATCCCATTGGTAGCAAATGGGTATTTAAAAAGAAGTTGAATGCAAAAGGAAAAGTGGACAAATATAAAGCTTGGTTAGTAGCAAAGGGTTAATCCTAGGTTGAGGGAATTGATTTTGGTGAGATTTTTTCTCCTATTGCCAAGTTAACCTCTATGAGATTTCTGTTATCTGTTGTTGTTGCATTTGATTTTGAAGTAGAATAGATGGATGTGAAGACAACATTCCTACATGGGGATCTGGAAGAATAAATATATATGAAGCAACCAGAAGGTTATGCTGTGAAGGGAAGGAAGGAGCTGGTATGCAAGCTAAAAAAGTCTCTGTATGGTTTAAAACAATTACCAAGGATGTGGTATCAAAAATTTGATACTTATATCCTGGGACTTGGCTTCACAAGAAGCAAAGAGGATCACTGTGTGTATTTTAAATTAAATGGTGATCATTTGAGTCATTTGGTTTTGTATGTGGATGACATGTTGCTGATAGGAAACAACAAGGAGATTATCCAGGATGTGAAAACTCAGTTGCCCTCTAAATTTGACATGAAGGATCTTGGTGCTTCAAATTTCATTTTGGGCATGGAAATCAAAAGAGATCGGAAAAAGAGAAAACTTTGGTTAAATCAGAGAAAATATGTTGAGATAATATTGCAGAGGTTTAATATGCAGGAATTTAAATGAGTCAAGGTTCCTATTCTTGTTGGTGTAAAGTTATATGCGGATCAGTGTCCCAAGACATGGGAAGAGGAGGAGGACATGTCTCATGTTCCATATGCGAGTGAAGTTGGTAGTTTGATGTATGCAATGGTTTGTACTAGACCAGACATTGCACATGTAGTGGGAGTTTTGAGTAGGTATATGTCAAAACCAGAGAAGGAGCATTGGACAACAGTAAAAAGGGTTTTCAGGTATTTGCATGGCACTGCTAGCTATGGATTGTGCTACCAAGGAACACCGGGATTTGACATAGTGGTGGATATACATGGCTTTGTGGATGCATACTGGGTTGGAGATCTGGATCGTAGGGGATCTAGAAGTGGGTATGTGTTTAACCTGTTTGGAGGAGCAATAAGTTGGATGAGCAAAATACAGGCTGTAGTGGCACTTTCAACTACAGAAGCTGAATACATGGTAGCCACTCATGCAAGTAAGGAGTCAAAATGGTTACAAAGACTTTATTTAGGTATTGGGTTGGTACAACAAGCTGTAAGGATAGATTGTGACAGTCAAAGTGCAATTTTTTTGGCAAAGAACCCGACTTATCATTCAAAGACAAAGCATATTGATATTCAATATCACTTTGTGAGAGACATGGTTGAATAAAAGAAAGTAATGTTGATGAAGGTGGACACTTTGAAGAATGTTGCAGATTCATTAACAAAATCTGTGAGCACTGTGAAGTTCGCTTGGTGTAGAGGATCCATGGGCATTGTTGACTATGTAACCCTGCAACCCCCTGTATGCGAAGAAAACAACAAGTGTGAGAATGTTGGGTATGTGTTATATTCTTTGCACGAGTAGTAGTGTTTGTGTTGTGTTGGGTGCGCAGGGGGGTTCGGCGGCGGTGCCCCCGAGATTTTTTTTGCCTCGGAAAACGTGTCGCATTTTTGGGCGATTTTTCGGCACATGGTTTTTGCTGATGGTTTTCTATTTCCAATTAAGGAATTGAGGTTGTTAACTAATGCAGGTCATTGGGTTAGGGTTTTGGATTCCGCTGGCTCCTATATGTATATTGTATTGTAAACAATGTAACACTATGAATGAATATATAATATGTTGGTTTTCCCAGTTTGGGTTTCCAAGGGAAAATCTCTGTGTAATGTTTGTATTTGCCATTATATCTTTTCTGTTCTTTTATTGAAAATCTGTTTGCAGTAAATATTGTACAAGGTTAAAATATACATATCACGGTTTATCAAAACCATAGGCTCGAAATGTTGATTCAGTGGAAAAGGTGGTTGGCCATTGAGATCCACCTAGATCATTCACCGTGTCAGTGTGGATTGAATGATGCATTGTTTGTTATGGTTAGACTTTGGCCTAAAAGCCTAGTATGGTTGAGTTATGAAGAAATAATGATGGTTGATCATCCTTAATAGGTGATGTGCGAGGGTTGTTGTTGAATACTATTTGTTTCTTTAAAATATGCTAACTGATGCCTAATGTGTGGATGGTGAATTATCAATTATGATTTTCTTTATATTTGAAATTTGTTGCAGTTATCCCATAGGAAGATGGTGATACTTCTTAGTGATGATAATTCTTTTTGTCTTCTTATTATGTGAAAAAGAAAGAAAAATGTCATGACTTTTAGATAAAACATGGGAACAAGTTTATAACTTTTGGAACAATTTCTTGAATAGGTTTGAAGGCTTGAAAATGGTGAGTTGTAGGTCCATAATGTATAGTTTTAAGATACACAATAGATGCCATGAAGGCTAAAACAAGGCGATGGTGTGTGTTCTTATTGTACCTTATTATAATATCATATACTATAAATGGGTAGATAAGTCACCATAAGACCTAAAGTGGTAGGCATGAACCATAATTTGCGTCAAGCATTAAGTGTGAATGCATATGCACAATAAGTTGTCACTTATATAGGGGATCTTGGATAATGATAACTTATTTTTCAGTGACTACACTACCTCTAATAAACCATAAGTGTGTGTTAATAAACTAATGTTTATTAGGTGTATATTAAATGCATCATGTTCAATAAGTTGTCATCAAGGGAGTTCTTATTTCCTCTAAGAATGTATTTGATATCCACCCATATAAAATGATAGAATTATAATAGGTTTATCATCGTAAAATGTATATTTAGACGACTTTTGAAATTAAGATCATTGTGGATAAGCTGAAAATTATATGAAATTTGTTGCACTATATACCTCTAACTTAGAATTTAATATTTTTTTTTCCAAGAAGAGGGTTCATGCTTGATCACTAAAAGAGGGTACAACTATGTCTATGGTAGGGAAAATATAGGTTGTGTACAAAGTACATTATCATCAAAGCTTATCAATATGTCATTGAAAAAGTTTGTACTTTTATCAAACTAGCCTAGGTGGTGAAGCCACCTCTGAAAGATTCCATAAATTTAAAAAGTAGATTCATAAAAACATGTGTGGAAGTAATTAGATGAACATATAAAATAACAAAAAGAAACATAAAAAGACTAAAATACTACAATTAAACAAAAAATATAATTCCATGACACTTAAATATGAGGTATGAGCCATAGAATAATCCACCACAACTTTTACATCGACGATGGAAGTGAATAATTAATATTGGAGCAACATAAAAGTACCAGAACGTAGCAATTGCACAAGACAAGTAAATAAATATTTACAAAAAAATTGCAATCAATTATATAGAATACTTGTCATTTGTAATTATATATAATCAATGATGTCCATAAAGATGATTTCACACTGACCACATACAAGAAACTTTGTTGTACACGGGTCTCCATCATCCCATAACATTCTATTTAGAAATCAACCATGGATGATGATCGCATGAACTACAATAATAATGCTTAGTTTTTCCAAATTTTCTCACTTCACTAGACTTAGTTTTGTGGCTTGAAGGTCCAATTCTTGGTTGTCCATGGGATGCAACAATGAATGTGCTATGCTGAAATAAAATGTAGGTTAGGGTGGAAATCAAAGATGCGGTCTCATAAATCATGTTTGAAGTCTTAGGATATTAGGCAAGGGTGTTACACATTTTCCTAAGAGAGTGTGGTCCTTTCAATATGTCATGCCTAACATTACATTGATCTTGCATAGACCCACAACCTACCCTATGGGATTCACCAATATTAAAGTAGTTAACATGGAGATTTAAAATAAATTTGACCCACATTTTTGGAGAAAATACAGTGAGACCTCTATGACATTAGAGGGAGGTTTGCCAAAAACCATAAATAACTTATCCATATAGTTTCCTATAAATGATTGATATGTGCACCAATCTAAATATGCCTCTTTTTCTTGGGAGGTTGTTGGCCAACACCAGGGTCAATGAAAAAGGTCATGAGATTGCATTTTTAAATTTGAAAATGCTTCGCATTGTTCCTATCTAAACCCATCCTATAATATTTGGGCCATGTATTGAGAGATAATAGATAATTTCCCTCGACTATGGGAAATAAAATATATAATGGTTTATAGATTTGCTCGGAAAGTCCACAATCATCATTTTGATTGTCAACGTTTCAGTTCAACAGTCGGATCCATCGTCAGGACAAGTAGTCAGATAGGAGAAGAGGGGGACCTAACATATAAATAAATAAAAAGAGTGGAGATCACAAACCTAACTATCTCTTTAAGGTTTGTGATCTCTACTCTTTTTATTTATTTATATGCTAGGTCTCCCTCTTCTCCTATCTAACTACTTTTCCTAATGATGGATCTGGCTGGTGATCCGAAACATTGACAATCAAATTGACGGTTGTGGACTTTCGAAGCAACTCTGTAAACCACTCCCGCCACGTAAACCTAAAATCGGATATAATGGTCTTAAGAGACGTGGAAGGGAAAAGTGTGTTGCCTCTTTGGTACTTCTTAAAGAACCAATTACAATTCTTAATGTTTCAATGCCATTGCCAATGTCAATGTTTTCATGTCCAACTTGTGGTTAGGGGTTAGGGTTGGGAATTTCTTTAGCTAGTGGTGGTGGCTTTGGGTTTTAATCATGCAGACACTCTATGTCAATATAATATATAGGTTGCATTTAGACAATATTAAAACATTTTTATTCCCTTTCTTAAGCCATAGAATTTAAGAAGTGTAAACATAAAATTTGGAGAGATAAACATACCTCAAATTCAAAGGAATCATAGAGGAAAGGTCTCCACCACTATAAAAAAACAATGAATAGTGGCAATACCATCCTCCCTCATCCTCATCAAAGCTAGATCCATTGATCCATTTCTCTAGAACACACCCTCTTCTACCCCAAAGTGCATAACAATAAAAAAAATTGTGACCTATTATTATTATTATTATTATTATTCTTATTATTCATAGATAGAGGAATGTGTGCATGTTTAGGAACATGCATGTGTTATTAACACATACATGCTTCTATACCATACATGCATTATTAATGTGTGTGTTCTTATAACGTGCACATGTTATTAATGCATATGTTTTCCTAGAATGTGTACACTTCCTTTAAATCCTAATTGACAACCTACTTGGCAAGTTTGCATGACAACTTTGAAGGCCCCTAGAGCTAGTTTAAATGAACACACATGTGCTCCTTTGTTACCAACTATCTCTTTTTCAATCATCAACTTTGTGTGAGGGCCTATATATCCTAAGGAAAACTTTATGAAAAAACCAAGGTATGCTTCCTCACATTCATGGATGGCATCCCTAGTAAACCTATAGATGTAGACTAGTCATGTGCCTCACTTAGGGGTTTTCGAATTGAGTGCCTTCTCACATAAAACTATTCCAAATGACTACTACCCAACAATATTGACAACAACTTGTTGAGGGGACCCACTGGACTTAATATAATTACTATGGGTGTAATATCACATTCAATCACTACCTCCAAGTGCCCCATGGCTCTAAAAAAACACCTCATCAAAATTGAACTTTACACACTAGTGAAAAACTCTTCATTCTTCACCATTAAATCCAACCTCTTTGAATGTTATATATATAGTTAACCATCCTTTAAAACTCACAAAATTAAAAAAAAATATTATTTTTAATCCTCTAAAACCTACAAAATTAAAATATTATATATTTTTAATAATTTAATATTTATATTTCATTGATATTAATATTTCTCACACTCATTCTCCTTTAATATGCACTATCTATTTGGATTTAATAGTTTTGATTTAATATCTCAAACAAAGATATGATATGTTGTGCTACTTTGAAACTATTGGACTTGGTTTTCTTAAGGTAAAGGTTAAGTTTGATAATTAATAATGATATTTTATTTGTTAATGATATTGTATTTGTCAAGTTATATTAAGTTATTTATATATTATTGATCTTGTATTTTTTTTCCCTTGGAAAAATTATTATATTCATGGAGTTGAATATACATTTTTTCCCATCACAAAAAAGGGGCTCCTTCTTCTTTTGCCATTTTGTACCTAAAGTATTATCTTCAAACAAAAACGCCCTATAGGGTTTGCCACTTACTATCTACATATACTAATAACATTAGTAACTCTATTGTTTACATAATAAAACTTACTACAATTTGACTTTTTAATTTGAATTCCATAGCATTAGATGCTTCATCATTGATAAATTCATAAAGTCTAAATGGTCCTTTTCGGAACTGTAGCGCTTCCTTGGACAGATTGTCTGCAACCATGTTCAATTCCCTGTAGATGTGCTAGAAAGAAAGCCACTCAAATTGGCTCATCTGGTGCTTCAGATCATTTAATAATGGAGTCAGACTCAGAATCGTTATATTCACCCTTTAGTAGTTTCAATCTATTACAAATTTGGAGTCTTCAAAAACCTGTAGCTTTTTTACTCTTTTATTTTGAGCAATAAACAACAATATTCAGAGTGTGACTAGCTCTGTTATGTTATTGGATCCACGTCTAGGGGTATAACGAATGTGGATGTAGTGTGACTGTGAAAGATAAAGGACAACTCCCACTCCACATAGCGGAGGGTGCCCTTGGTTGGCTCCGTCGAAGAAGACCCAGACAATACCACAGTCGATCACTGACATGATAGGTATCCAATCTTTTTTTTGTCTTTTTTTTTACCTGGAATTATTTTGATAGGTTGACTAGCCACACTACAACAATCTATGGTTGGATACGTTTGTCCTGA
>JASDQU010585495.1:10736-39961 GCA_032191745.1 Picea mariana
AAGGCCATAGGCCCTGCATGTTTCTTCTATGGTTTCATGTGGTCCATGAATATGGGTCAATACCACAACATGTTCACTTTGGTAGGAATATTAGGCTTAAAAGTGGGATACAAAATGAATTCCAAGATTGGGCACATGGAGGACATGTCTTTGAGACCAAGAAAATGTTCGAATATAATATCCATGGGAGTAGGCCATGAACAATGATTTTATGGATTGCAGATCAGATACAATTCCCTAGACCACAACATAATTCCTCCTTATGTATCTTTTTTCCAAGAATGACATATAAGTCCAGTTCAAAATTTTGGTGGACCATGAAAGAGTATCCTAGCCTCTGACATGATCTGAACCCAAAGAAATAGGATCTGGGCCCTATACAAAATTTCTAAGGCACTTGATCCATTCACAAGTCTCTAGACCATCACATTGAGTATCTAGAAGTAATATTTGGTTGGATAGTTGGATATGGGATCAATTTATGAGATTTAATGCACCAAGTATGAGTTTGTTAGCCCAAGACATGCTTTGGTGTTCAAAACCAAGGGCTTGAGCCCTACATGATATATCTAAGGAACATGGGACATGCATGGGTCCCTAGACTATGAGCTTGTTCTATCCAACATAATCTTTGGCCTAAGAGTGGGACAAAGTCCCAATTCCAAGATATAAAACATACTCTACAAATTAATAACTACAAATTCAATAATACTCTTTACTATAAAAAAATACATTAATTTAAATGTTAAGGTTCTCAAATGTCACATGTACATTTCACATCATTAGATTTGTTAAATTTTTTAATTTAAAAAAAAAAACATAAACATTAAAAAAAAAATTACACATTGATATAGATTATCTTGTACATGTTTACATTTTTTTATATTTAAATATTGTCATGTTCATTACTTATAACATCATAGTCACAAATATGGTTGTTATTTTTTTCAATATATGTCTTTGATTTTTTTGAATTTGTTATAAATTATTATGCCTTCAAGTTGTTTTATATTATATTTTCATTTTATGTTTCTACAACTTATGAAATTTCACATTCATGGATTTTAAAAGGATATCTATCGAGGAGAGATTTCAAGACAAGAGTCTTCAAATATGCCTCGCAAACATTCAAGGATATCAAATGGAGGAAGAGGAACCCCTTCTTCGAATGAGACAACGAGGATATCAGAAACCCATATCTCAGAAAGGCATGGCAACTTGGGAGGGGCAACTAGTGACCAAAGGAAATCTAGTTACATGAGGAGATTATCAAATGAGTAGGTGAACATATCATCCAGACAGAGTGCTCAAAACAATGTTATGGATGAATCTTTATTAGATAGTTTGCACATAAATACTCCAACATCGAAGAATGTAGAAAATACATCAAAAAAAAAAATATGTTTGGTAATTTTCTTTTGATTTTGTATTTTTTTGTGTATTTATGTTTATGTTTCATTTGTTTTTTGTTTTTGTTAAATGTTGTAATTAGTTTCAAATGTGTCTTTGTGTAGAGGATCAGTTTAATGTGAGAGAAGATAATGAAAGAGAGATTGGTTATCATGAAGATTTCAATGTTGGTGAAGAGGGCGAAGGTGGATTAAGGGGGCGTTATAAAGAAACCAAAGATTACACACCTATGTCCACCTATCCCTCAGATTTTGGTGATGAGATTCTTTGGGAAGGGTATGTTGAAGCAATGAGCCTCAAACAATGCTCAGATGTTAAAATAAGACTGAAAAATCATTTGAGGTGCTTCGATCTCCCTCAAGGGAGTAAGCAAAGATCAAATATTCTTTTGCATTCATTGCAGAACTTTATGGATGCCTATCAAAAGATGGGGCCAATGAATGATAGTTTCATCAGTTTGATGACGGGATGAAAGACAAAGGTGATGGGCCTCGATAAATGTGAAGTAGTAAAAGGTAGATTTTCAAAAGAAGATGTAATTTCTATGTTCAATTTCAAAGAGGGGCCAAATCGAAAGATGTTGAAGGTGGAATATTTTAAGCACCCCAACATAGCAAGACATGTTTATAATATATTTTTGGCAGCATATGGGAAATTGTCTCTGAATGATGAGGTTCCACATTACTTTGATAGACCCTTTTATGCAGAGTTTTTCATGGGCATGGACCCTGATTATACCAGTCTATCGTCCAACTATTATGGGGCTGAAAAATGAAGAACATATGATCAGAAATGGGCATATAGAAATGCATCATTGCAGAGGCCTCCACTACCTTTGGTATCTCGTCCAACAGAAAAATTTGCCTCACATTCAGATATGCGAGCTACATCAGATGTTTAAAAGGAGGCCAATAATGCAATCAGAGAAAATTTAGAATCATTTTTTTATGGTGTTGATGTCGGTTTCAATCGTCAAAGAGCTAAAGCCAATTATCGAGCCAATTTTGTTTACAAAAAAAATGAGAATATAGATTCCATGTCCATATAAGATATACAAGAGTATGAAAATTTTTTCCACAATGGTTGGAAGGAGTTGATTCAGAATGATAAATCGAATATTGGATTGGTATGTGTTACAATTAGTAAACTTTTTATTCATTTGAGGATATTTTTCTTGTAGTTCTATATCTAGATACATATCATTATATCTTTAGAAATAATTGATTTTTTATTGTCATTAATTGCATTTTTTTCATATGTTAAATGAATCTCCAGTAAATAGGGGACTTGATGCATCGAGTTTAAATTTGGATGGGTTGAATCAGGTATGTGTTTTAATATATATATATATATATATATATATATATATATATATATATATATATATATGAGCACTTAAGTTGCCCAATCTTCACACCTTGTTGAAGAATCAATATACAATAAATTTATGTTTTTGTATTAATGTGAACACATTGAACTCTAAAATTCTTAGTTTCATTGTTCACAGATTCTCATTCTATCTCCCACTGCTTGGGCGGGATTGTCCCAATTCTCATTGGGAGAGTTTGAAGAGGGTGGGAGTTCACAGGTATACTTTCATGTTGAAAAAAAATTTAGTTATATACGAAAATTTCAATGTGATTTAAATTATTAATTTAAAAGAAAATTTTCTTACAATATATAATTTATTAAATCTTAGGGTCTGGTGGGTAAGACCATGACTCAACCGACTATGGGAATGCCATCCTCTTCTATGGTTGATGATATTCAGGTTGGCACATCACACGTATTACATGTTTCAAAATTTAAAACTACAATTTAATGTGTTAAAATCATTTAATTTTAATTTTCAAATGTACAAATTTGAAATATGTTATAGGGAAACATGGAGAAGAGAGTGCATGAGACTATGCTTGAAGAGAATGTGGAGAAGAGAATTTCAGAGATAGGGATTGAGGAGGATGCATCTATACCTGAGAATGATGTGTTTATTCATGATGATGCTTAAATGTATGTACATTTCACATTTGTGAGTTTTAGTTTGTTTTTATGTAGGGATTTTAATATATAAGTGTTCAAGATTGTTTTTGTTGAACGTGTTTTTCTTTTTTTTACTTAAAAAAAAAAAATAGTTACATTACAGATTGCACATGATACAATAGTTGAAATTTGTACTTGTAAACAAATTGAAGTTTTGTTTGATCAACTTTTTAATTAATCATTTTCTATTCATAAAAGGGTTACTCAACTAGTGTCTATATAACTTTTCAACGCTTCTATCAATCATTTTGAAATATATAGAACTCCTATACAAGTTTGTCATATTCTAAAATGATATATATTTGAAGAGAAATAATGGGGAAGGTTCAACCTCCCCTTATTTCTTTGAGTATATTGTCAAACTCTTCACTAGTTGCTTACCAAGCATGAACTAGCTATTCTAGATTTAAAAATATGCTAGATACACTTTTAACTAAGTTTATATTATGGGCGCATTTGTTGTGACAGTCAATATAATTGATTTATTGGTGCAGAGTAGGAATAGAAAAAAGGATTGACCCGAACAAGCTTTTCGATTTAGGGTTTGGAGCCAAAACTGAGTGACCACACTCACAAGCCCATGAGGGCCATGATTCAGAAGGAAGGAGGCTAATTTGGCGCCTCCTATAGTGAGGCTACAGCAAATAGCAGCGGCAGAGAGGGGTTTAAGCAACCGTCCTTTGAGTCGTCGCTGGACTTGCGAGCAACACTGATCACGGAAGGCACCTTTAAAGACCGCGAAATGGACATCGACCCGTAACACCCAACAACCCCTGTTACAGCATCGACGCCTTGGCTTCCTGGTAAGTGCATTCCTCAAGCACCACAGGCTCCGAAGTACATAGTTAACTCTCCGAGGATAGAGGAGCAGAAACAGTACATGAGAGACCATGCTCTGGTAGGGAAATTTTTAGGGTTGTGGCCCTCAGAAAGAGATTTAATCAAATCGATATAGTACTGGTGGAAACCAAAAGGGCACTACGAATTACAACTAGGCTCAAAGGGCTTTTTTACAATCATTCTGCACAATCTTGAGGACTGCACCCACATCTTTGATGGGGGACCTTATTTTTTTAACTCGGACGGGTTATTCCTAAGATTCTGGACCAAGAGATTCAGCCCAAAAAAAGAAGATTTCACTCATGCTCCAATGTGGATCTGTTTGTACTCTCTTCCTCAAGAGTTTTGGTTGGAAGAGGTCCTGGCTGGTATAGGCAACACTATTGGAATCTATGTAAATTCCTCAGAGGCCACAAAACAGTGGTGATACACCTCRTATGGGCGTATCTGTGTGTACTTGAATATAGCAAAACCACTGCCAGGAACCATTKCCCTTGAATACCAGGACGAAGATTGGATACAAACCATTGACTATGAACATATTCCCTTCTGATGTTGAAAGTGCCATGAACATGGGCATCTATTCAGAGAATGCCCCCTCAATGCCGCTCCTAAAGAAGGAAACCCAGAAGATGGAAAAGACAAGGATGGCTTCGCACAACTAGGAGGGAAACGACGACAAGCTGGGCGACAAAAACAAAACCAAGTAAGTAAAGATCCCTCCACATGCAACAAATTTGCTATTTTACAGGATCAACCTGAGGACCCTGCAACCCACATCACTCCTAAGGAGCTACCTGTGGACAACACCTCCTCTTCTAAGGAACAGGTGGAAGATAGGCAACCACAAGGAAAGAAAGCCGACCAGGATCCAAAATCCACAGCAGAGAATCTGAAAGATGCCTTGCAATTCGAGGATGGGGATGGAGAGATGGAAACCAAAGAGCATGATCTGGCWRGGGTGGATTTGGAACACCTTGAACATGCCTACAGATAGCAAAAACTATATACCACACCCCGGGATCAACTGAGGAAGGTCCACAAGATCTTTATCAACTCTTCCGTAGGCTCCTCAGTGCGATCCAGCAAGAGCCTAGGGATACAAGGCAGTCAAACGAAGAATCAGGAGAAAAACTAGAAAGATGACAAGAAACGAGGTAGAAAGTCCACAACCACACTCATACAGGAAATAGGGCAGTTCATGGTCAATTCAGGGCAAATGCACTTAATCTCAGATAGCTTCCCTCCCCTCCCCACTCCCCCATCATCATGAAGATAATCTCTTGGAACATAAGAGGCCTCAATGGACGTAGCAA
Organism: Picea mariana; assembly: GCA_032191745.1. Taxonomy (NCBI): domain Eukaryota; kingdom Viridiplantae; phylum Streptophyta; class Pinopsida; order Pinales; family Pinaceae; genus Picea; species Picea mariana. The sequence continues at coordinate 16,343 of JASDQU010585495.1, forward strand.
ATAGAAATCGCTACGGGATCTGATCTTTGCAGAGAAACCACATGTATTATTACTTCAGGAAACAAAATGCTCAAATGAAGACATTAATAAGCTTCTCCCCCACTGCTGAAAGCAAGGGGAAGCGATGTCAATAGCGGCTATAGGTATAGATGGAGGACTAAATGTTCTTTGGAACCCAGCCACAGTGAGGTTAGAAAACTTCACTACCACTTGATGGTCCATCACCACAGACTACAGACTCATAGGATCTAACAAATCAGGTCACATCACTAATGTTTATGGCCCAGCCAATCCCAGGGAAAAACAGGCCTTCCTCAGAAGCCTGGATTAACTCTACAGCCTACTCAGACACAAGCATTGGACCATAGGGGGTGATTATAATCTCATTCGAAACTTGGAAGATAAAAGAGGGGGATCCCGACGCCTAGATCAAGACACCAATGAATTCAATAGCCTCATCGGAAAACTCAACTTGATCGACCTGGAACCCACCAATGGCACCTTTACCTGGACCAATAGAAGAACAAGATCTCACCAAATTTCTTGCAAACTTGACTGCTTTCAAATTTCTGACTCCCTCATGTTGGAAGGTATGGCTATGGAGGAAAGCATACTAAACACTCACGGCTCGGATCATTGGCCCATCCAGCTATGGATAGAAGTACCGGCGACACCAGGGAGAAAACCTTTTCGGTTCGAGCAATTTTGGCTCAACCATCCAGATTTCCAAGCTAAAATCCAAGACTGGTGGGAACAGGCAGAAGTTACACAGGGCTCCAAAATGTTCAGATTTCAGCAAAGATTAAAAAATCTTAAACAACTCATTAAAACCTGGAACAAGGATACCTTTGGCAACATCTTCGACTCCCAACGACATCTGTCAGAGAAAATGGAGAAGATACAACATCAGATCTGGATGTGTGGCTTAACAGATGATTTGAAAATCCAGGAAGTATCAATTGCTCAACAACTCGGTGCCAGGAAAGCACAGGAAGAGATACTATGGAGGCAGAAGTCACGTGTCCAGTGGCTCAAGGAGGGGGAGCACAACACCAAGTTCTTCCACAGATCGGTCATGCAATGCCGCCATTCAAATAGAATCACGAATTTAACCTCCAACATAGGTGAGCACATAATCAACCATGAAGACATGGCTGCAACATTGACATACTATTATAAGAACCTACTCACCGAGCCATCCCTGAACAGATCGGAAGCCATAGCCAAAATAACGCAACATGTGCCCTCCCTAGTCACCCAAGAGAAAAACTCAGCTCTACTACGGCCCATCACAATTGAGGAGGTGGATCAGGCACTGCAAGACACCCCCAAGAGAAAAGCTCTTGTCCTGGACAGTTTCACCAATGATTTCTTCCACCACTGCTGGCCGATGATAAGAATGGAGGTCTGGGAAATTATTGAGGACTCCCGCACCACTGGATAGTTCCTTCAAGCTCTTAATGCTACTTTCCTCACTCTCATACCCAAAGAGGGACAGGCTCATCATCCGACACAGTTCAGACCCATTGCTCTCTGTAACGTCATCTATAAACTTCTGACAAAGGTAATAGCTCGCAGACTCAAACCCATCTTGCCTACCATCATCTCTCAGGAACAATCTGGATACATCGAGGGTAGACAAATCTTAGACAACGTTATCCTGGCTGATGAGTTAATTCATTCTCTTCAGAAAACCAAAACGCCAAGTATGCTACTAAAACTAGACCTCTCCAAGGCCTTTGACAAGATAAGTTGGGATTACATGAAGGAATTGCTCCTCGCTTTCGGCTTTGATAAACTCTAGGTGACTTGGATCCTGAACCTCACCTCCACTGCTTTCTTCTCCATCCTTGTCAATGGCATCCCATCGCGTCCCTTTACCCCTTCATGAGGAATTAGACAGGGGGACCCCCTTTCCCCCTTCCTTTTCATAATCATGGCAGAAGGCCTAAGTCGGAGTATTCAAGCAGCAATAGCGAATGGCACTTTGGAAGGTCTATCGCTGCATGGCATCTCCCCTCCTATTTCACATAGTCAATTTGTGGATGACACACTCCTGATGGGTACTCCAATAGTCAGAGAAGAAAACTCCATTCTTCAGATCCTCCAGACTTTCTCGGACGCCTCAGGTCTTGACTGCAACAAGGAAAAATCCCTCATCTTCTTCTTTAATATGCCCCCTCCAGTCCAAAGACATATCTCTGACCTCTTAGGTTTTCAAAGAAGCTCCCTTCTGTCCAAATACCTGGGCATTCCTTTGATCGATAATGCCCTTTGAAATTCCTCATGGGAACAACTGCTCTCCTCTTTTACCAAGAAGCTCTCCTCCTGGACCCTTAGAGCTCTCAATCTTCCTAGCCGGCTCACACTTCTCCGTGCGGTTCTTCAGGCCCTTCCCACCTATATCTTCTTGGTGCTGGCGACCTCTACCTTCATACTTTCAACCATCAAAATCTTGCAGAGGAACTTCTTGTGGCAAGGTTTCAACACAGGGAAGAAAATTGCACTAGTCAGTTGGGACAAAATCTGTCAGCCCAAAGTGCAAGGAGGACTTGGACTAAGGGATCCCAACATCATGAATAAAATCCTCAATGCTAAAATTTGCTGGAGATGGCTTAAAAACCCAAGGGATCTATGGGCACGACTTTGGAGGAAGAAATATGCGCCTGAGGTAGTGGAAAAAAACCTCATACGCTGGAATGGGGACACATCGGGGTCCTTAATCTGGGCAGCTGCCAAGCAAAACAGACACCTCATTACCCAGCACGCCTTCTAGGAAGTCAGAAATGGGAAAACGGCCTTATTCTGGAAAGATTCCTGGCAGCAATGGACCACTCTGGACCAGGAGGACTAGGCTGGGCAAATCTACGCTCCATCCATGCAAGCGGGTCTGACGATAGTAGCGGACTACTGGAAGGATGATTTACACGATAACACTTGGCGGCACTGGCTTGTTGATAGACAGAGCTTGAACCTAGGCGGTCAAGTGGACTTGGCCCCCTATCAGACGGAGATTCTTAAACGGAAAAGGGCCAAAATCATAGGGGAGGATATCCTTCAATGGGGACATAGACCAAGCGGCACCTACAGCACAAGTGAAGCTTATCAAATAAAGGTCCAATCGAACTTGGAACCTGCAGGAAGAATTTGGCAAAAGATATGGAATCTTAGACATTGGCCCAAAATCACTCTCTTTCTTTGGCTGGTGGCCCATTCCAGCATCCTCACTTGGGACAATCTCTCGAAGAGAGGCTTTGTCGGACCCTCAGTGTGCATACTATGTGGGGAGGCAGCCAAAACCATGAATCACCTCCTTACCTCCTGCCCATACACGACACAAATCTGGGATCAAACCGCGCTCATCATGTGCACCTCGGATTATGTTCGAGACAATATTGCAGACACCATCATCGACTGGAGGGACCAGCCGTTTCACTCTCCCCTCCTGAATCCGATCTGGCAATTGATACCCAGCTTCATCCTCTGGCAGGTTTGGAAGGAGAGGAATCGAAGGCTCTTTAGGAACACCTTCCTCCCTTGGCAACAGTGTTGGACTAGCTGTCGATGTAACATTCTGGAAACTCTCCATCTCCACCCTTGGATAGAACAAGATCTAACTAGCAAACCCTCTGAAATCCTAATCATGAAACATTGGCTCCCCCTCCCTCCCCCTACCCCCCCTCTCTCCTCCTCCAACCATGTCCCCACCCCCAGTCCTTCCTCTTGGTCAGCCCTGCTGACTGACTTCATCAAACTCAACTTTGACGGAGCTTCCAAAGGCAACCCAGGAGCTGCGGGGTACGGAGAAGTCTTTCGCAATCATCATGGGCGCATTATTCTAATCAGTGCAGGCTCCTTAGGCCATACCACGAACAATGTGGCGGAACTCTAGGAACTCATACGGGGGCTGCAACTTGCCAAGGATCACAACTTCAATCAACTTCTGGTAGAAGGCGACTCCTAGATCCTCGTCAACCTCCTTGGCCAGCTCTTAAACGACGCTGCTCCTGACAAAATTTCTCCAAGTTGGCGGCTCTCGCATGGGCTACAAATCATAGCAGAGTTACTGCATTCCAATCAAGCAGTCATACCTGCTCATGTCAGACGGAAAGCAAACCAGGTAGCGGACTACTTGGCTAATATAGGGGCTAACTGGGAGGGACCGAAAATCCTCTACAACACTTCTCTAGCTCAGGAGCATCCCATTCTCTACCGGTGCATCTATAAAGTAGTGGAAGTGGACAACCACCCGGATGGGGTGATAGAGCCCGATACCTGGCGCGAAGAGGCGGCAAGGGGAGGCCAGCGGTGCATGGAGCCATGTGCTCGGCTCATGCCCACTGCAGCCAGCACTCCCGGGCATTAATTTGAATTAAACGTCGAATGGAGGGGCATTAAACTGAGCTCCCTCGACCACCTTAACGCAGAGTGCAATGCCGTGTTTCATTTGTGTTATCGCTCAGCAGTTTGATTCTGGTTATGCATTTCTGTTCGTGGTCCTTTGGCCCCTCTGGCCGCTTCCCACCCTCCACCTTGGCTCTGCAGACCTCCTGCAACCGCCGGGATTCACCATGTCACGACAGAGACTGCGACCTCGCAGGGGCTCTCCCTGGCATCGTCGAAGGCCCCGCACATCCTCTTCGCCCTCTGGTTTATCTCCCACCTCGGCTTCGTCGCTCTGACCCCCTGCTCCCCATGCCTTTGACTGCCTGGCCATCATTGACACCACCCTGGATTCTTCATGGCGACATCCCTCTTGGCTTGGACCTTCCCCCCTCAGGCATTCCTCTCCTCCTCCTGCACCGGGTGGGGCCTCGGCGAAATCGCCCTATGGAAGGACCGGCCACGGTCGACCTTGCAGCAAAATGAAGACGCCTTCTTCCAACTTGACGCGTGAAAGATTCACCGTTTTTCATGATTTAGTCTTTGAACTCTGGGAAGGAGTGGACGACCTTCAGTTCCATGTTTAGCATATGGAAGGGAGGCTGTCAGTCCTTCTTCAGCTTCTTGCAAACCACCCCGAGGCCTCCCCTGAGAATTCCAGCGACGCACCTCTCACTGCAAGTGATCATGCAAGCAGTCATCAGCAGGAAGCCGCAGAGGGGAACCAACAGTCAGAGTGGAAGGCGTTCGATCCATCTCTCATGGACACTCTCGAGCAGGAGCAAAAACCGGCAAGCAAAGAAGAAAATGTCAAAGGTGCGATCCAGCTGGTAGTTGCAGAGGTGATAGGCACCAGTTTGCAGGCACACACCTCGACGGAAGGTGCCAAGATGGTTGCTTACGAGGACAAGTGCACCGAAGCCACGGACATGCAGTGGACGACCAGCGGGACACCTGTCATCGAGGAGCCCTAGCCAGGCCTCTTGCCAGAGTATGTACCAGATTACACAAAACTTGTTTGACCCCTCTAGGGGGATGTTCCCTACTTTTACTTTTACTCTAGTGACCTTCATAGTAGCTAAATTGTCTGTTTTTTCTAGGACTGATAGAGACTCTGATACTCGAATTATCCGGTTGGCTGAACTGGTTTCTCCTTCTGGAGCAGTTCAGTAATTACAACCGGTTGGCTTCAGTTTTTGTACTCTTGTTTTTGGTTCCTAGAAGTTTTTTTATATATAAAATACTTACTTACAAAAAAAAAAAGTTTATATTATGGGCACGAACTAACTTTTCTAGATTTAAAAATATGCTAGATACATTCAATCTTATTTATGTCAAGATCATGATGTAGGTAATTTTGAAATCTAGCATTTGATTATATGAGAACATAATCTAGATCCCACATTAGAAAGAGGGAGGATTCTAAATTTTCACTTGGATTTAAAAATATGTTAGATACATGACCTTATTTAAGTTTATATCATGAGCATGAACTAGCACTATTCTAGATTTAAAAATATGCCTACATGATCTTATTTATGTTTAAACTTTAGATCATGATGATTCTAAATTTTCTTGGATTTAAAAATATGTTAGTTACATGATCTTATTTAAGATTAGATCATGAGAATGAACTAAAAATATTCTATATTTAAAAATATACTTACATGATCGTATTCATGATCTTATTTATGTTTAAACTTTAGATCATGATGCAGGAAATTTTGAACTTGAGCATTTGACTATTTGAGAACAAACTCTATCCCACATCAAAAAGGGGGAAGATTCTAAATTTTCTTCGATTCCATTTCTTTCCTTCTTGTCCAAGAGAATTTATTTATATGTAATATGATGCAAGAAAATTTCAAAGAGAATTTGATTATATGTAATATGAATACATCCCATGTAGAAAAAGAAAATTTATTTATGGATTTTGAAGAATGACTTAATATATGTCCAGATTTGTGTTTTTTGCATGTACATCTAGTTGAATTCATTCTTGTGGTATTAATAAACTTTGAACAATATTTTTTTATCGATCTCACACCAACATTTTTGTTTAAAAATATGCATGTATATATGGTCAAGTACTTATATTTATATAATGATGTAGATGCATATTTGAAAGAGAAATTGATTATATGAGAACATCTATTCCACCGCAGAAAGAGGAGATAAATATTTTCCTGGAAGAATGGATTTTAATATGGAGATTTGTGAACTTTCATACATAAGTATTCTCTTGGAATAATGACTTAATATGGATATTTGTGAAATTTAATTTGAACGAGCATTTGATTATATGAGAACATCTATTCCACCGTAGAAAGAGGTAATAATTATTTTCCTAGAAGAAGGGATTAATATGGAGATTTTTTAACTTTCTGCATACACAAGTGAATTCATTTTCAGGGTATTATCTAACTCTGAACACTAAAATTGGTTACCAAGCACACAATTTTCTCTGTAAAAATATGCTAGATATGATCTTACTTTGTTCATATCATGCAGGAAATTTTGAAAGAGGATTTAGTTATAAAATGAGTATCATAAAATTAAATGTTTATGCAAATAATGAATTAATATGGAGAGTAACTACTCTGTAAGTTTGGGAACTTCGTGATGTAAGTTTGGTTCAAAACAAAATGCCAAAAACATATAATAAAAAGAGAGGAATAATATTAGATCCATGGAACTCCGGTTGGGTATGTTATTCTTTCTCATTGCTTATGTAATAAAGTTAAATATCTTTAAAATAATTGCTAATAAAGTATATGATAATATGTGTTATTGGTTTTTATTTTTATTGTTACAGTGATGTTTACACTCTTGGTGGAAAAAGAGCATGGATGTTTGAAGATGAAACTTCAACACCTTTGATATGTCAATAGTGCTCGAAGCATAGTTTGTTTTAATTATCTAAATATCATTTAGAGGTGTGTGTACATTTTGTTTAAAATTTGTACATATATTTTATTTAAAATGTTTAAATTTTAAATTTTAAAAATGTATTTTTTTTTTCAGGTATGAAGAGATCTGTGTCAGCGATGGCTTACAGTTGAATTTTGGAGTTAAATGATAATTTCCTCTTAGTTTTTGTTATTAGCCTAAAATGCCTTTGGAACCTATGTATTTGGTTGTGTAGCTACTACAACTATGCTTCTTTTAGTGTGAGTGTGTGTGTGTGTGTGTGTGTGTGTGTGCGTGTGTGTGTGTGTGTGTGTGTGTGATATTTTTTTAACTCAAAATATCACTTTATTGTTTAATCTTTGATTTTTCTAAATGGTTTATATTTGTTTATGATGGTGAAAGGGCAATTTATGTTCCATGATAGTGTGTTGAAATTAAAAATGATTTCTTCCAATATAAATTAAAGGGTTTAATTTTGAAATTTTGAAATATAATCTTGAAATATATGAGATCTAGAAGGTCAAGATTAATTTTGAAATATCATATATATCATACAACTATATCACTCACTTTACAAACATCTTTGAAGGGTGACAAGAGCATGATGATTTGTATATATCACCTTACCAACTACTCTATATTGAAAATTCATATTATATTATCCAAAGATGCAACTATATCACTATATAATTATTTAGTTTATTGCATCCTCTTTGTTGGGATGGAAGAACCAATATAGTCTAGTCACTAATGCTCAAATGCCTACATTGATTGGATGGAGTTTAGTGCATGAAAATATCCCACATGTAGCATGTGAGATGTGCTTTCATAATGCTCACATTTCCTCACAAACTTGAAATAATCATTGAAAATAATTAGCTATCATAGTTCTAAGAATAAAATATTTGTTTATGTCCTTGTCACGTAGAAAATTTCCTCATGTGACTCCATAATGCACTTATGGCATGAAATTCTCAATGTTGGAGTCATACATATATCCATAATACTATGTCCATCCCAGTCATGTACAAAACACATATGATAATATTCAACCTTACTATTATGTTAAGAAAAATTATCTTTTGCATTGTAGAAATTCCACTCAATGATTCTATGATTCTACAAGAAAGGGAGCATGTCCTCTAGTTACCTAATGGATCCATGTACATGATGTAGACTAGCATTAGGAAATTCCTCTTTCACTTTCTCTTTCTCACTATTGTCTATGCGATACAAATAATATGATTCCACATGCGCTTTTCTTGTTCTTGAAAAAAATCTTGAAATGGTATTGTTGGAATAACATTAGCTACTTGTTTAATGTTTCTAAAAATATTTCCTTATTCACCAGATACTTCAAAAATTTATGGAACACATAAAATGTAATTTATTTGCAAGAAATTAATGTTGAATCTTCTACAATGCATATATCATCCCCAACCTTCTTTTTTCATCATAGTGCAATTCTTCTCTATTGGTGCTAACATACCGATGGAAAAATAAATTAGAAGGCCTGAACACTTGTCCATTTTTTGTGCTAAGATAGTTCCAATCATAGTCCTTGAAGTATCTTCATGGAAATGAAAATATTTTTTATTAATATAATTTTATTCAAGACACGAGGATACTATTTCCAAGTATCTCAAAATATTCCCAACGTTCAATTTTATACTTGAATGTCATATCTTTCTTCAAAAGCATCCCCATCAAATTAACTATACATGCATGATCTTTAAAAAAAAAATTATAATAGACAACATTTCCTAAAAAACTGACTTTACCTTATATGGATTCATTATAATATATAAGTCCTTGCTTGCTTTCACCTTATTTGACTCCACCACAGTTTTGTCCCTCGAAATGATGTGTCTTGACAACTTTCCAAATGACTACAAAAAATAAGACTTGTATGGATTCAATGACACTCTTATCCCTCTACATCTATTCAACATCATTCTCAAAACTATGAAATAATGGTTCAAACAACTGAATAATTGCATTCTCAAATATAGAAAATGATGGTTCAAACAATTGAATAATGACCACATAATGCCCAATTGTCTAAATACACCACCAAGAATTGAAGGATGAAATCCTTAAAAAAATGTTTATTATTTTTCTATAAGAGCATGTTGGTGCCTATATTAGTCCAAATGATGTCCTTCTAGATTAACAAATTTTTTATTTTGTTACAAATGTCATGAGCAGTTGGTCTTTCTCTTTGATGAACCCATGTTTATACCTTGAGTAACTACCTGAGAATGAATAAATCTTGCAGTAGTATATATGAATTTAGTAACATTCTCTTTGAATGAGGCTAGAAATGGATCTTTAATCATAATCYGATTTATTCTTTGGAATTCCACAAAACTTTGAAGGCTTTTCTTCCTCATAACCACTACTAGGGACACCCATTCACCTTCCTTCCTTAGATAGATAACAATTGTATTCAAAAATTTATTAACACATATTTGAACTTCAATGTATACTTGGGATTCATCTTGCATGATATTTTCCTCGTTTCTCTCATATCCAACTACAACTCAATTCTTAACACTCCATATTCTATCAAAATACCCTTTAAATTATGTTAACTATATGTGAAGACATCTACAAACTCCAAAAAATTTAGGATTCCTTCAAGAACGATCTTATCATCCATGTTGGCTCAATTTTAGTCCAGGGTCTACATTGGTGTCCAATAAAAGGAGTTCCATTGTAATCTAGTAACTGGTGTTTTCAATCCCCATGAAGAGGAAGGTGTCATCTAAAGTGCTATGTTGAGACTAAATGTTGTAAAGGACTCATACAATACGATTATTGTGGAAAACACCCAATATAGTATCCATACTCTCACTCTAACTTATTATGCAAGAATTAATCCATAATATTGCTACCATTATCAATGTAGTCAATGATCAAAGGACCAACACCACCAGAACAACCATCTCATTTAATAACACAACATCGATTGAAGTAAATTGTGGTCATTCAACAACATGGATAAGGAATAATAATAAAAGACACCTTCACCATATAAGAGAAAGACAACAAAAATTTTAAAATTTGGGTACCTCATTCAATTAATATTAACATGTGCCAATATATCATGAATTAGTAGGTTAGGACCACAACTATACTAAATGCATTACAAAGGATAGAACCAACAGTAGCATTAAAACCCCTTACAATAGTTGTGACCCCATATTGATAGTAACACTCAACACATACTATATATAAATTTTATATATAGTAGATGTAATTGTGACTCCATAATGATAGTAACACTCAATAGTATATGAGTTGATAGAGTATATAAGGTAACTCATATACTATATATAAATTTTATATATCCAACTTACAAGTACATCTACAAGTTGTTTAAATATTTAAAAAATATATTTTCAAACAATTGAAATATAAATTACGTTCTCTAACAAGATCGAAAACTCTATTTCCCTCAATTGACACTATAGTTTCATTTGATTCCATCTCCTCTGAGCTTGCAAGTGGCATTTTCCCTTTTATATTAAGTTCAATATGTCTCCAATATTTAACATATTCCGCATTTTTGTTTTCACAAATCTCTATGGATTCTATGTCCTCTATGCAAACTGAATAAAAACAAGATTCATTTCTTCTATCAAATGCAAACACATTTTGATAGTGTTTTTTTTTAACTAAATGAAAATTTCGCATCCCATGTATTGTACCAGCCTCATATAGGATTGATCTATTTACATCTTGGTTTCCAACATACCAAAAAAACCTACACAAGACAAGAACTTGTTAACTTGAAACTTATCAAGAACCATGATTGAAGATCATATAAATTTGAACACTTGAAAAAAAATATCATGTGTACATGTGTAACATATATATCTACAGACACCTGTGCACATCTTTTGATGGATTATTTTCATGGATTAGAGTCAGTTTGAACCATTCAACAACTTGATCAACATATTCAAATTGATTGGCATGAGGGTTCATCTGATACCTTTGAATTGCCTGTTTTACACATGCCCCTACACCGTCGTGCTCTCCTTTTCCATGACCAGTCTCAAAGAAATTCCAACAATGTTTAATGTTTGATTTCTTGTGAAGACGACACAACCAATAGAATGATCGTGAATATTTGAACTAACCTGCACATCCATCTGACCATATCCAATGTCAATTGAATCCGATCCCACATTCTTTCAATGAATCATTAAATTTATCAAAACAATGTTGTACATAATGTGTATTGTGTGCTCAATCATCACTTATATAAAAGTGATATTCTTTAATAACATGTCAATTGTCATTGGTGCTTTCTATGATAACAACAACAACAAGTGTCACGAATAGTGATGGGTCTAACAAATCATGGTTTTTGTTGCACAAATGTATTGATGGAAATTTTAACTTCTTTGTTCTCTTCCTTGAACTTATTGAACAATTATATTTGTGTTATTGACAATATATGTTTTGGATGTTATTCATATTGTTTTCATGCTATTCTTCATTGTAACACATCCCTTGTATGTGGTGAAACACAAAATTCTGTCAACCAAAAATTACGAAATGATTCTTTAACATTTTCTGCAGGTCTATCTTTGTAGGGTTTTCTAGAAATAACTATCCAAAAATCAATTTCATCATTTGCAATCAAAATTTTCTATGTTTGTACAATGTTTTTCTTGAGGTTCCTATCGTTTTTTCCATGTGTTGTGTCAAACAATCTTTTATATTGTTAAATGAAACAACTGATGTTTGTATCACTCTATGTGCAACACTTACATCTTTTTTTCGAGATTTTCCAAAAGATTTTAATACACTAGTTATATTGTCAAAGATATTTTGTTTCACCTTTGTATCTTTTGTCAACTTTTGAATACTCAACAATGATGTAGCTTCTTTTAACTTTCTTGACTTTATTAGATAGAGAAAAATTTGAGCTTGTATTGTTACTGATTCATCTTTGAAAAGAGTATTACACATATTCTTAACATGATATCTTATATAATTCTTAGCTTCTTTGTTCCCAAATTTGTCAGTATCAACATTTTCTAATATTTCATCATCAATGTTGATAGATTCTCATGCATATTTCAATTTAAAGTTTACATTAAAAAATAAAACCCGAACATAAATTCACTAAACTATATACAAGTTTTCATCTTGTATTATCTAGATTTATGTACATACCTGTAGGTGATTCGAATTCTTCTTCAATTTCGGTTTCAACGACTTCATCGACGTTATGAGGAAAATATATTTCTGTTTTTTGAAAAACATCAAATCCAAATTACAATCAATTATATTAAACAATAATTTGAATTTGAATTCTATACTTTTAATATAGACAATATGTACATGCATACCTAGTTGGACTTATTCTTGTTGAAAATATTTATTTACATCGTCATCGTTTCTTTCATCAATATTTTCATGTTCTCGTTTCTTTCTCCAATAATGTTCTTTCTTTTATTCGTTATGGCGAGTTTCATCTCAAGTGCGATCAAATTTTATCTTGCACCCACTTTTGTTTCCCATGAGTATAGTTATCTGTAAAAGTTTTTAAAAAATTCAACATTTTATAACACGAAATAAAATTTCAAACCTCAAATATTATAGCACAATTTTTTTTTTTTTTTTTAAGAAATAAAGAAATGAATTTTATAATCATATTGTTAAAGATTTGGAAAAAAATGCTCAATAAAAAAAATTGTTATTAAAATAAATTTTGCATAAAAAATTCAATTTTAAAAAACTTTTGATCTTTGAAAATCATAGTTTCAGAAAAACTTCATTGTCACAAAATTATTCAAAAATAATATTAAAATTTTTATAAGAAATGTTTAAAAAAACGTACTCTCAAAAAAAATCCTTTGATATAATAAGAAATTTATTATGAAAGCCTTCACCTTCAAAATAATGTTCAAGTAAGTCTTCACCTTGAAAAATTGTTCAACAAAGCCTTCAATATATAAATTGTTACTCCAATAAAAACTTGAACCTCAAAAAGATAATTTTTTTTGTCCATTCAAAACATCAACAACCTTGTTCAAAACAATGAAAAAAGATCCTCCAAGTAGAAAAAAAGATGACTCAAACTTTTTCTTAGGGGCTCCACATATGAAAAGATATGAAATGAGTGAATGAATTGTATAAAAATGGTTCGGTTGAAAGCGTATTTATATGATTTTGCGCCAACCGAAACCAAATGACGCATCCCTTCAATTTTTCCTCTCTGACGAAATTCTCTCACCCTCCTTTTATTGGAAAAAACCATTTTTCGGTCAAAAGGTGAGGAATCCGTTTATTTTTTATAGATTCTGTTAAAAAAATATATTTCAGTTGAAAACCTATAAATGGGACTATTTGAAGGAACCTGAGAATTCCCTCCAGCTTAATTGAAATTTGGAGGTTGGGGACTCCAAATACTCAAAATTTAATTTCGGAATTGATACCAGCATTTGAAAAATTGAATCTACTTTCAATGGATATATTTTGTTTTCATTTTCATGGTTTTTATCTAATTTTACTCAATTTTATAAAAATATCACTTCCTAATATTTCTATGTGACATTATGATTCAGTGAAATGAAATATCCATATCTCTAAAAATACAGAGTGGAAAATTATGGAAAATTTATATTCAAAATCCTTAAATTGTTCTCTTCAAAGGGGTCTTTTTAGATTTTATTTTTAAGTAAAAATTAAGATAGATATAAGGTGGGGGAAAACATGTGTTTGAAATATGAAACTTTTTTAGTTTTTTCAACTTAAAAAAATTCTAGAAATTATAATATTCATCTGTTAGATTCAAAACTATAGTCATGAAAAAATAGAGTCTTTGTAGATTGTTGCAATGTATTTCGTTTGTCAAAAACAAAAGTTTAATAATAGATACATCGTTGGGGGGGAACATAACTCATTATCATTCCCTTTATTTTTAGGGAACATATTGTCAAACAATTGTCAAATTGACATATCAAACCTAAATAAATAAAAAATTGGAAAATAGTTAGTAGAAAGATAACAAAATTCTTCACAAGTTTTGTTTTTACTATAAAGTGAAATTCTAAATAAATAAATAAATACTTTTTTTTACTAGAAATTGAATAACTTGTGAAAACATAAATTTTTTCCTCATCAAACAAGCAAAATGGACACCCATCTTCATGATTTTACCCAATGTTCTTTTCTTAGCATTTCATTTGGGAATCTACCTTTTTTCCTTCGTATTTTTCTTGACAACCCCAAGTTTTCAATGTGTTGAAGGATAGCACTTCATTTACTCCATTCCACTTGTTCGAAAGAATATTGGAGACCCCTAAATTTTTTTTGTCTCCTCACATGTTTCTTCGGCATGGGTTGGGTTGCCAATTTTGACTCTCAAGTCGTCTAAAAAAATTAAGTCATGACCAATATTTCTCTTCGTTTGAGAATATTTTTTTCTTCTAACTGACGAGTCCCTTGTGTTGCCATTCTTGCTTCCTTGTTGCCCACTTCAATCTTCCTCTTTCCATTTTACTTTTCATTGACTAAACATATTTACTAACTTGACAATAACCCTCGTGAGTTATTTTTCTTAAAGGTTGGATTTAGTCACTATTTTTACCCCCATTTCGAAAAACGCTACTATCGATCGCAACGTTTTTTTCAAGTTAAAATTACCACCTTTTGCAATCATGGCCTTAAAAACCTCATAATTTTTGTTAGTGAAACCATTAAACAACTCCTGAATCAAAAAGTGGTGATAAGAACAACACCTTTCTTTTCAAGGTAAAACTTACAATTTATTTGAAACGATAGTCTTAACGACCTATATCGCTATAACCAACGCGTTAAAATCAACCCCAAAATTGGAAAGTAGTGCTCCCAGTAGTACCCACCTTTTTTTTTAGGTTAAATCTGCAACTTATTTGAAATCCATGGCCTTGATAATCAATATCCTTGCAATGAAAATTTTAAAATCAACCCCGAAATCAAAAAGAGGTGCTATAAGTAGTAGCCCCCTTTACTTTCAAGCTTGAAATGTAATGTTTTTTAAATTATGGTCTAAAATCTCAATGTTGTGGCAAATAAACTAAAAAAAGGGAAATAATAAAAATTGGGAGAGGAAAAAAGATAAAAATAGAGAAAAAAAACTCCAAAACAAAGGAAAAAAAATATTTGTTTTCAAAGGTTTTTTTTATAAATGTCTTTTAAATTAGAAAAAGAAAACATAATTTATTAAAAAACTCATTTACCATCATTTAAATAAAAAAAAACACAAACATAACCACCAAAACAAAATAGGAAAAAAAACATATTTAAAACAAATTATTAAAACAATTTGAAACAAAATTTAAGAAAAATTGAAAATTAAATTATATGATCGTTAACATCCATTAACACCATATTTGATTTAGAAACGTAAGGCATTACTTATATTTCTTTATAATGTTATTTCTACATTCAAAAAACATTTAGAGAAAAATTCTTTTGGTTGGACCAATCACCCACCTCTACTCAACCAAACACAATATGGTAGATTTTTCTTTTTTCATTTTTTTAATTTTTTTATAAAAAAAAAAAAATTGAAATCTATTTTAAATATGATTTTTCTTCAACTATTTAAAAAAAAACTCAAAATTTTTAATTTATTATAAAAATAACAAAATACATGCCAAAAAAAAATTTCAAGAAAAAACTATATGTTTTAAGGAAATTAGTTTAAAAAGTACCTTCAATGAAAATTTCTAATTGTTATAGTAACAATAATAACAATAATTGGTTTAAGAAATAATAATACATTTTAATTTAATATATAGGATGCTTTAAAAATAAAATTAAGAAATGGATAAACTAATTCTTAAAATGCATAACTTAAAAATAACAAAATATATGCCAAACAAATATTTCTAGAAAAAACTATATGTTTTAGGGAAATTAGTTTAAAAAGTGCTGAAAATTTCTAATTGTCATAATAACAATAATTGGTTTAAGAAATATCCAAAGGGGTTGGATTCAATGGTGGAAAGCGGGGATTTTTTCACCGTTGGGCAAGGTTCAATTCTCGTGAGGGCTTTACCTGGAGCCATGGAGACACCTTGAGGTAGTGGTCGAATGTGTGGTTGCACCCAGAGATACTATAATAAATGGTATCGTGACCCGTGCACACATAAGTGGATCAAAGCCCACCCCCATGTCCTTCAACTTTGAGTCCCCGAAGTGTAGGACGGTCCGTGACGGAGTGTTTTGTTAAGCCACTCCGTGTTGTTAAAGTGACGGAGTGTGTTGTTAAGCCACTCCGTGTTGTTAAAGTCATCGGTTCGAAACCTGCGGGGACAAAAAATCCAACCATGGGTGCGATCCCTGAGTGATTTTGACGACTTAGATGCCCATGAGTCACGGTTTCTCAAGCCATAGGTTAATCGTGTAGCCAACAAATCCCGCACAAATTAACAAACAAAAAAAATAAATTGATTTAAGAAATAATAATAAATTTTAATTTAATATATAGAATGCTTTAAAAATAAAATTAAGAAATGGATAAACTAATTCTAAAAATTATATTAATAACAATAATTTAAGAGTGATAATACATTTTGATTTAATATATGGATACTTTAAAAATAAAATGAAGATAGGTTGATCTAATTTTTTTCAAAATACACAAGAAGTTTGAATACAAAATTTTATAATTAAATTGTTATAAATCAAACAAAATTATAACAGTGAACAATTTTTTTATCAAAATTATATATATATATATATATATATATATATATATATATTCCTATCAAAATTAAATTAAAAAAAATTACTTAAATCCTTAAATTTATTTTTTATTAAACTTATTCTCTAAAAATTAAAATTTATATTTCCAAGACCAAAATTATACACCAATTTTTTCTTAGGATGCATGCGAGAAGCCCGTGAGGGCGCCCACAATCGATCGACATAAGATTTACCTGCTTGCCTAATCATAACTTTAAAAAATAAGACACTTTTTATAAAGATATTATTTCAACTTACTTTCATATCTTCAAAAAGTTTGAAGAAAATTTAAAATATTCGTAATTTCTTACATCATTATAATGACTTTTAAAGTCAAACACGATATCATTTCAATATGACTCTTATATCTTTACAATTTTTTTTAAAGAAAAAATGAATATTTCTATGGTCTTAGATAAACGATGATAATGATGTCGTTAATGAATAATGATAATGATGTTTCTGATGATGTGTTTATAATGTAACTGATGTTTTCACTTTAACAGCGGATGGCTAAATAAGATATTTATAATGTGACTGATGTTTTCACTTTAACAGCGAATGGCTAAATAAGATATTAGTGCTAATTTTTAACGCTCATTATACTACAATAATAATGAAAAATGAAAAACAAATTTAAAGTCTTTGATTTTGTGACATCAGTTGAAATGATCTAGTGAATTTTATGATAATGATGATGATGATTAACGTCTAGTAAAACCGAATTGGTCTATCGAACCTTAAGAGGGTAAGTGATTACTTGTGATTCTTTAAAATTTTGTTTATGTGCTCGAAAAGTATTAAGAGAAGCTTTCCAAGATCACCATACTTTTGTTGAGTTAAGAGGTTAGGAAGGTTGCCAGTGTGATAAATATTTTGAAAATGAGATTTAATGTGGGTATAGGCTAGGCAATCTAAGAGAAAGTGCTTTTCATCTTCAACCTTCTTAGTGTCACAAAGGTAACACGCTCTTCCATCCCATGTCGTTTTAGGAATTGAGCAACGCCCGGTTTCACTATGGAGCTCGTGAGAATTTGTTTTTATCTTAGCAATGCTTATTTTTTTCTTTACACTTGGAGAAACAGACAGATAATTTTGATCTTCTAGATTAGGGTTAATTACATATTTATAATACCTTAATTTTTTTTTCCTCTAACTCTTTATCACACCACATTTTTTCCTTAAATTTTGATATGACGTTTTTTTTAATAGTATCTTGATTCTCCAATAGTTTAGCCAAGACCGGGTGTCTTTATGCCATCCTCGCTTGAGTCGATGGTGGTTATGACTTGATTTTGAAGCAATTTTGGGTAGTCTCTTGTCTTCCATGTTGTTTAACTCGTTCTTATACATTAGGTATCTAGTCATAGCCATGCTCTCAATGGGGGAGAGGCTTGTTTCTAAGAGGAGGATGGGATAGGGCGCATTTCCTTTAATTTTGAGATTATAGGTTATAAAATTCTTTTAAATTTTCTCTATCTTTCTCCAGGATTCACGAGAGATACTACAGCCCTAGACTTCACATCCATAAAGAATAACAGGTGTAACAAGAATCTCAAGGAGGAGTTTATTCTTATCCCAACTCCAAAGATCAACTAATTTACAATTGTTTCCAAGCCCATAATAAGCTTTCCATCCCCCAATAATCATTTTCTCAATGCTATAATTCTAATTGAGCTTGTGTTGAATATCAATTCCAAGATATTTGTATGAAGCCACTTCCTCCAAGTTGTTGTTGTCATATACAAAGGTATCATAAGGGATCTTATTAGATTTAATAATCATGACCTTAGTCTTATCAGTATTAACAATCATACCCATATTGGAGCAAAAATCCTTGAGGATTCTTGGTTGGTTTTGAAGATCATGGGGACTCCTTGCCATAAGAATGATATCATCGGCATAAAGAATAATATTGATGACTATACCAGTGAGAGTAGGGCAGACACAAACTGTTTTTTCCAAGCATTCTTCTAACTTATCAATGTATATGCCAAAAAGGGTAGGGGACAAGGGACAACCTTGTTTGAATCTGATATTGCAGTTAATCTCTTTCGACCAACCCTTAGTGTTTTTAAACTTAGCAATAACGTTATCATACATCCTTATTGTAGCAGCTCTCAACTCGAGAGACACTTTTATCTCTTCCAATCTATTCCGAAGGTTTTTCCTAGGAACCATGTCAAAATCTTTTCTAAAGTCAACAAAACAACAAAAAAGATTGGTTTTAGTATTGCAGGAACTCCTCTGGAATGATCCTAAAGGTAACAAGATGGTCCACAGTTGAATGATATCTCCTAAACCCGACCTAGCCTTTAGCTCTTTTACCATGACTTTCTAGACAAATTCTAATCTTCTTTTCCAAAATAATTCCATAAAGCTTGGCTAAAATCAAGCTAATCATAATGGTCCTATAATTAGAGAGAATGTTTCTATTCCCATTTTTAAAAATAGGAACAATGAGGCTTTGCGTCCAGGGTTTAGGGAAGCCCTGCTTGATTGCTAAATTGAAAAGCTTGTGTATGTGAGGGATAAGGATTGGCCCTCTAATTTTAAAAATTTCAGCTTGGTAGCCTTCAATGTCCTTAGCTTTCCCATTTGCGAGTCACTTAACCCTGAACTCTATGTCATCTAAAGAAAAAACGTCTTCCTTTGTAGGGACAATAGGAATGGTGTCCATGGCATTAGGGAACTCGTAAATACTTTTAAGGTAGGAATTCTAGTCCATTAAGGGAATCCTATTATTTTCTTTAGTATTGTGTTTTAGAACTTGGCTCCAGAACTTCTTAGGATCCAACTTGTATAGTTGTGAAAGTTGTTCTTCCCTTTTATTGATATAGTATTTTTTTTTCCTTTTAATTAGGGCTTTATACATATTAATCTTATCAAGTTTTAAGAGCTCATTAGAAGCATCACTAATGGATTTCCTAGCAATTTTACATTTTTTATCATACTAAGAGTTGGTTGTTTTATTATTCTTTTTATAGGACACCTCAAAAGAGAACTTATTAATAAAAATGGAAAAGGTAGTTGTAAAATTATGATAAAATTCTTCAATATTATTCTTATGAATTAGGAGATTTAATTTACTATTATTTTATATTTAAATTATTGAAAAAATATTTTTATTTTATTTTATTTTATTGGATTGGTAAATTCCAATAACCAAACACAAATTCAGTATCCTTGACTTTCACAGTCAAATTTATATATAACAAAAAAAAATTCAATATCCTTGATTTTCACATCAAATGATTTATTCGATTCTATATATTTCATCTTTAAGTTATTGGAAAATAATAAAATATTATTAAATTTTTTAAACTTTTTATAGTTTAAATTATTGAAAAATTAATAAAATATTATTGTATTTTAAAATTGATTTTTTATGGTTTCCGATAACCCTAACAAATGAAGTATAAACAACTCTATATATATATATGAAGTATAAAGGAGATTAAAAATATATACTTATTTTGTGTTTATAATTTATATTATATATATTTTTTATTATGCATATTTGTATTATAATAATAATAATTTGGAGAAAGTGATTTCATATAAATATCTTGTAATCTATATTCATCACAAGCTCAACTGGAATTATAGCATTGAGAAAAGGATTAGTCAGGGATGGAAAGTTTATTATGGGCTTGAAAACAATTGTAAATCAATCGATCTTTGGATTTGGGATAAGAAGAAACTCCTCTGTGATACTCTTATTATGCTTGTCATTCTTTATGGATGTGACGTATCGGGATGTAGTATCTCTCGTGAATCTTGGAGAAAGATAGATCAAATACAAAATAATTTTATAACATATAATCTCAAAATTAAAGGAAATGCATCGTATCACATCCTCCTCTTAGAAGAAAGCCTTTCCCCCATTGAAAGCACAACTATGACTAGATACCTAATGTATAAGAACAAGTTAAACAACGTGAAAGACAAGAGGCTTCCTAAAATTGCTTCAAAATCCAGTGATAACCACCATCGACTCATGCGAGGATGGCATAAAGATGCCCATTCTTGGGTAAACTATTGGGGAATCATGGAAGACATCATTTTGCAAAATAGGGATACTATTAAAAATATCATCAAATCAAAATTTAAGGAGAAAATGTGGTGTGATAAAAAGTTAGAGGGAAAAAAAATTAAGGTATTATAAGGATGTAGTCAACCATAATCTTGAAGATCAAAATTATCTCTTTGTTTTGACAAGTGTAAAGAAAAAATAAACATTGCTAAGATAAGAACAAGTTCTCAGGAGCTCCATAGTGAAACTAGGCATTGGTCAATTCCTAAAACACCTTTGGATGAAAGCTGAAAGAGTGTGTTTCCTTTGTGTCAAAATTGAAGATAAAAAACACTTTCTTTTATATTGTCCAGCCTATACCTAGATTAGATCTCATTTTCAAAATATTTGTCACACTACCAACCTTCCTAACCTTTTAACTCAACAAAATTATGGTGATCTTAGAAAGCTTCTCTTAATGCTTTTCAAACACATAAACACAATTATAAAGAATTGCAAGTAATATTGTACCCTCTTAAAATTGAATAGACTAAAATCGTCACCATCATCATTATAATAATAACAATAAATTAATTTTAAAATCAAATATATTAAATTAGTGTATGGAAACTTTTATTTATAGACAAGGAACCCTTCATCACAACGAATTGATTGATAAAATGTACACATCCTACTCTGATTAACATATGAGCTAGTATTAAACAAATAAATCCATTATATGTCATATATTATATGTTCATTTTTAATAGATGAATTTTGATCAGAAAGTTCTTTTGGATTCATCCTTCAAAAACTTATGCGATGAATCTGAAAAAACTTTTTGATCAAAACAATGGTAACAAAAGTCTTAGAACAAAAATAGAGAAATTTTGTGTATCGTGTACATTTTGGTTGTTATACTATTGGCCGTAGTTTGTTCATTTGTCCCTTTTGAGTGGGATGAATTGTCTGGATCATCCGGACTTAATGTTTTTATAGATTTCTGTTTGCAGTAGATCAAATTTATCGAAAACATCTCCGTGCTTATTTTTTCGCGATTGAGCGTGATCTTCAAAGTCAGAGTACTCGGCGTTAATGGCGCTAAGATGAACTGATCAGATGCCAGCAGTGCACTACATGGGTGGTACAGGATACCTGGACCTGTCTATACAACAATCATAAATCATGTAATTCATCCTCGTGCATCAGCCATCTGTACAACCTCGCTTGACTTGGGTTGAGGTTACCCTAACTTAACCCAGCCCACCAATTGTTGCTATTAGACGCGCAGCTAGTTTCCCCGGAACTGGCAGAAATCGATCTCAAAATCCCTGTATGTGGCCATGAATGGCGCCTTGCTCCAATCCCTGTAAGTGGCCATGAATGGCGCCAATCCCTGTAAGTGGCCATGAATCGATCAGTTATATTGTGTGAATGGGATTACGACTTTAATTGGTGAGAGGATAATGAAAGTTCAGGATCAAATTCCAGTGGGTTTTTGTCTTGGTGCAAAGAGTTTACATTAAGGTATATTTTGTCATATATTCTTACGCACTTGTCATATATATTCTTACTCAAAGATTGAAAAAAATTCTTATCTATTAATTTGATATTTAGTTAAGATATAATTTTAAATTAATTTTTTTGTTTGTTTGTTAATGTGTTTGTTCTTTGTTAGATCATATCAAATTTTTGTTAGATCATATCAAATTTTAATATGGTTAGATTTTTTTAGGTTTCTCCTCTTTACTACAACCAGTTTCAAATCTTGACGGGCATCTAAGTTGTCATCTAAGCCCTTAAAATCATTGAGTTTATAACTTTGGGAACCTTACAAAACTAAACCCTCTAAATCCAATGTCACTAGCTAGTTTTGAACTAACTGAATTTACATTATTTAAAATATATTATAAAATTTTATCATAGTAATAAATAATATTGTATAACTACCCTTAAAAAATAAAAAAGAATAGAATGTTATATGTTTTTGAACTTAGATATAAAAAAACTTTACGACTTGAATATAACATGTGTTTTCTTTTAGAAAGTTATAGGTTTAAATCCACATGGGTAGGGTATATATACATTTCTATAGATTTTAGTAATCAAACTATTGTGCGAAAAAGGTATCTTGTCCCACAAACAAATACACTAATTTGGTGTCTAACTTTCCTATGACCTTAAAAATTAGAATATCATTATTATTGTTATTATTTTCAAAATCCTTCTTTTAAATTGTGTGTGTTATGTGTGTTACCCCCTCGGTCTAGGGGTAACTGAGGAGATTATGTCTTGAGACCCATAGGTAGCAGACATGGAGTGTCGAGAGTTAGATTGAGCAATAGATCGCACATGGTCCCTCCTATTCATGTTGATCACAACTCATCACCAACAACAGAGCAACATCCCACTTCATCGGCTTGGTCCAAGAGGACAATAGGTCTTGCTTCATGAGGTAACAAGTCTAGTGTCATGGTAGGTGTCACTTTAATATTTGAAGCATTTGAACATGTTGCAAAGAATCATTTCTTGATTATGAAACTTTTGCTTGGAAA
>JASDQU010585495.1:39981-50306 GCA_032191745.1 Picea mariana
AGAGAATGTTTCTATCCCCATTTTAAAAAATAGGAACAATGAGGCTTTGCGTCCAGGGTTTAGGGAAGCCCTGCTTGATTGCTAAATTGAAAAGCTTGTGTATGTGAGGGATAAGGATTGGCCCTCTAATTTTAAAAATTTTAGCTTGGTAGCCTTCAATGTCCTTAGCTTTCCCATTTGCGAGTCACTTAACCCTGAACTCTATGTCATCTAAAGAAAAAACTTCTTCCTTTGTAGGGACAATAGGAATGGTGTCCATGGCATTAGGGAACTCGTAAATACTTTTAAGGTAGGAATTCTAGTCCATTAAGGGAATCCTATTATTTTCTTTAGTATTGTGTTTTAGAACTTGGCTCCAGAACTTCGTATGATCCAACTTGTATAGTTGTGAAAGTTGTTCTTCCCTTTTATTGATATAGTATTTTTTTTTCCCTTTTAATTAGGGCTTTATACATATTAATCTTATCGATTTTTAAGGGCTCATTAGAAGCATCACTAATGGATTTCCTAGCAATTTTACATTTTTTATCATACTAAGAGTTGGTTATTCTATTATTCTTTTTATAGGACACCTCAAAAGAGAACTTATTAATAAAAGTGGAAAGGGTAGTTGTAAAATTATGATAAAATTCTTCAATATTATTCTTATGAATTAGGAGATTTAATTTACTATTATTTTATATTTAAATTATTGACAAAATATTTTTATTTTATTTTATTTTATTGGATTGGTAAATTCCAATAACCAAACACAAATTCGGTATCCTTGATTTTCACAGTCAAATTTATATATAACCAAAAAAAAATTCAATATCCTTGATTTTCACATCAAATATTTATTCGATTCTATATATTTCATCTTTAAATTATTGGAAAATAATAAAATATTATTAAATTTTTTTAACTTTTTATAGTTTAAATTATTGAAAAATTAATAAAATATTATTATATTTTAAAATTGATTTTTTATGGTTTCCAATAACCCTAATAAATGAAATATAAACAACTATATATATATATATATGAAGTATAAAGGAGATTAAAAATATATATTTATTTTGTGTTTATAATTTATATTATATTTTTTTTTTATTATGCATATTTGTATTATAATAATAATAATTTGGAGAAAGTGATTTCATATAAATATCTTGTAATCTATATTCATCACAAGCTCAACTAGAATTATAGCATTGAGAAAAGGATTAGTCAGGGATGGAAAGCTTATTATGGGCTTGAAAACAATTGTAAATCAATCGATCTTTGGATTTGGGATAAGAAGAAACTCCTCTGTGATACTCTTATTATGCTTGTCATTCTTTATGGATGTGACGTATCGGGATGTAGTATCTCTCGTGAATCTTGGAGAAAGATAGATCAAATACAAAATAATTTTATAACATATAATCTCAAAATTAAAGGAAATACATCGTATCACATCCTCCTCTTAGAAGCAAGCATTTCCCCCATTGAAAGCACAACTATGACTAGATACCTAATGTATAAGAACAAGTTAAACAACATGAAAGACAAGAGACTTCTAAAATTGCTTCAAAATCTAGTCATAACCACCATCGACTCATGCGAGGATGGCATAAAGATGCCCAGTCTTGGGCAAACTATTGGGGAATCATGGAAGACATCATTTTGCAAAATAGGGATACTATTACAAATATCATCAAATCAAAATTTAAGGAGAAAATGTGGTGTGATAAAAAGTTAGAGGGAAAAAAAAAAAAGGTATTATAAGGATGTAGTCAACCATAATCTTGAAGATCAAAATTATCTCTTTGTTTTGACAAGTGTAAAGAAAAAAATAAGCATTGCTAAGATAAGAACAAGTTCTCAGGAGCTCCATAGTGAAAC
Organism: Picea mariana; assembly: GCA_032191745.1. NCBI lineage: Eukaryota > Viridiplantae > Streptophyta > Pinopsida > Pinales > Pinaceae > Picea > Picea mariana. Next base: position 41,848 of record JASDQU010585495.1, read on the forward strand.
TAGGCGTTGGTCAATTCCTAAAACGCCTTTGGATGAAAGATGAAAGAGTGTGTTTCCTTTGTGTCAAAATTGAAGATAAAAAACACTTTCTTTTAGATTGTCCAGCCTATACCTAGATTAGATCTCATTTTCAAAATATTTGTCACACTACCAACCTTCCTAACCTTTTAACTCAACAAAATTATGGTGATCTTAGAAAGCTTCTCTTAATGCTATTCAAACACATAAACACAATTATAAAGAATTGCAAGTAATATTGTACCCTCTTAAAAATGAATAGACTAAAATCCTCGCCATCATCATTATAATAATAACAATAAATTAATTTTAAAATCAAATATATTAAATTAGTGTATGAAAACTTTTATTTATGGACACTTAGTCACAACAAATTGATTGATAAAGTGCACATCCTACTCATTAACATATGAGCTACTATTAAACAAATAAATTCATTATCTGTCATATATTATATGTCCATTTTTAATAGATGAATTTTGATCAGAAAGTTCTTTTGGATTCATCCTTCAAAAACTTATGCGATGAATTTGAAAAAACTTTCTAATCAAAACAATGGTCGCAAAAGTCTTAGAACAGAAATAGAAAAATTTTGTGTATCGTGTACATTTTGGTTGTTATACTATTGGCCGTAGTTTGTCCGTTTTAAGTGGGATGAATTGTCTGGATCACCAGGACATTTTGGAAATGGCCGTAGACATCGGAATTGTCTGGATCATCCGGACTTAATGTTTTTATAGATTTCTGTTTGCAGTAGATCAAATTTATCGAAAACATCTCCGTGCTTATCTTTTCACGATTGAGCGTGATCTTCAAAGTCACAGTACTCGGCGTTAATGGCGCTAAGATGAACTGATCAGATGCCAGCAGTGCACTACATGGGTGGTACAGGATACCTGGACCTGTATGCTCGTGCATCAGCCATCCGTACAACCTCGCTTGACTTGGGCTGAGGTTACCCTAACTTAACCCAGCCCACCAATTGTTGCTATTAGACGCGCAACTAGTGTTTCCTCGGAACTGGCAGAAATCGATCTCAAAATCCCTGTAAGTGGCCATGAATGGCGACTTGCTCCAATCCCTGTAAGTGGCCATGAATCGATCAGTTATATTGTGTGAATGGGATTACGACTTTAATTGGTGAGAGGATAATGAAAGTTCAGGATCAAATTCCCGTGGGTCTTTGTCTTGGTGCAAAGAGTTTACATTAAGGTATATTTTGTCATATATTCTTACGCACTTGTCATATATATTCTTACTCAAAGATTGAAAAAAATTCTTATCTATTAATTTGATTTGATATTTAGTTAAGATATAATTTTAAATTTTTTGTTTGTTTGTTAATGTGTTTGTTCTTTGTTAGGTCATATCAACCTTTAATATGGTTAAAATTTTTTAGGTCTCTCCTCTTTACTACAATGAGTTTCAAATCTTGACGGGCATCTAAGTTGTCATCTAAGCCCTTAAAATCATTGAGTTTATAATTTTGGTAACTTTACAAAACTAAACCCTCTAAATCCAATATCAGTAGCTAGATTTGAACTAATTGAATTTACATTATTTAAAATATATTATAAAATTTTATCATAATAATAAATAATATTGTTTAACTACCCTTAAAAAATAAAAAAGAATAGAATGTTATATGTTTTTGAAATTACATATAAAAAAACATTACGACTTGAATATAACATGTGTTTTCTTTTAGAAGGTTATAGGTTTAAATCCACATGGGTAGGGTATATATACATTTCTATAGATTTTAGTAATCAAACTATTGTGCAAAAAAGGTATCTTGTTCCACAAACAAATACACCATTTTGGTGTCTAACTTTCCTATGACCTTAAAAATTAGAATATCATTATTATTGTTATTATTTTCAAAATCCTTCTTCTAAATTGTGTGTGTTATGTGTGTTACCCCCTCGGTGTAGGGATAACTGAGGAGATTATGTCTTGAGACCCATAGGTAGCACACATGGAGTGTCGAGAGTTGGATTGAGCAATAGATCGCACATGGTCCCTCCTATTCATGTTGATCACCACTCATCACCAACAACAGAGCAACATCCCACTTCATCGGCTTGGTCCAAGAGGACAATAGGTCTTGCTTCATGAGGTAACAAGTCTAGTGTCATGGTAGGTGTCACTTTAATATTTGAAGCATTTGAACATGTTGCAAAGAATCATTTCTTGATTATGAAACTTTTGCTTGGAAATTATACTTTTTGCCTAATTTCACCTTGGTGGCTGTCATTGTGTCCTAGCAAGTTGGTCACCCTCGAGGAAAGGGTTACTACTATATATTTCCTTGAAGGGTCGTCATACCATCCCCATCCATACTTACGACCTTCTTTTGTGTTTTTGAGCTCATTGACCCAAGAAGGGATTGTACCTCATTTCATGGGAAGAAGGGGCTAAAGGCCTAGAGGTGTTGTAGCTGGAAAAATATAAAAGTCAATGGTATCCTTCTAGATTTTCCCCTTAGGTCCTGGGACCAATAAAATGCTTCTCCAAAAAAAAAAGGACCTGCAAAAGAAATCACATAATTAATAAATGTCTTGCTTGTTGAGGAAATGCATTTTACAGTGTCCCTTACTTCCCATTGCATATGGAACTCTGTATGTTTCTATCTTCAAGTGGTATTGTGATACTCTTTACTTTCCATTGAACATAGTACTCAATGTTTTGGATCTTAACTAATTAATGGAAATAAAAGGGCTTGGAAAAATGTTGCATTGTGGACGAAGGGAAACACACCCTCTACAAAGGCACCCATAAATGAGACAATATAAACCCTTGTATGTCAATAACCTCATTTCTATAAATCTTACCCCAAATCCACATTACACTCACTACATGACTTAGATAGGTTCTCCTTGGAAAACACCCTTTACTTGGGGATTGGAGAACCTAATAGAGCACCTTGTCACCCCTCACATACCTAAATTTTGTAAATTTTATAAGTTCTTTGAGCATGCATTTAATTTGATAAGGGGGTTTTGATGCAGATGTTTGGGTGGTTTTTTTATTAAATGTGGCTTAGTTATCATGATCCTTATGACTTGTGTACCCTTGGAGGGGGTACTTTTTTGTCTTTGCGGGACTTTGCCCACAGGATGGATATTAGACCCCACATATGGGGCACCATTGATGATGAGTGTTGTGCATGGAAGATCAAGGATGTTTCCCTTGGAGGTATCTTGGCATGGATACATGATCTGACTCCACCCTTCTCCACTTGAGCATTGGCTTTTGGAGGCCTAGACATCACCTTCCTAGCCCATGACGACACCTAGGGGCTAGGGGTTGCTGGATTGCTTGATGGATTGATGGAGGAGGCATGTAGCATGGACCTTGGCACAAGAGAAAGAGACACTTGGACTTTGGAGGCCCAACTCTCCACCTTTTCATCCTTGACGTCACTCTTATGAGCCTAGCATCATCCTACTAGGGCATGACATCACCCTCTTACTGTTTTATCTCATGTAAATTTATTTTTTTATAATTTGAAAAGACAATTTGAAGGGGTCGATCCTCTTGTGTAAAGACATGACTTTTCATTAGAGTCATTTGGATGGCTAAGGTTTACATATAGATATGTCTACCCAAGACTCTTTCTGTCATCACATTCCTCTCACACAAGTGAGAGACAAGTCTTAAACGTTCACCCTATTGGGGTTATTTGATCATTTTACTCATGTGCTATCTCTTGGAAGACATGTGTGGATCATTCTTTGCTGATTTTTTGGATGAATTTGTTGCAATTAGGGTTTTCTTTTGTCATATCCTGGTGAAGTAAGTAAATTTCTGCAACTTCATTTCATCCTATTGAATGTTTATGGTACATTTTACTTGTTCATATTGAATATCTCACTTGTTAAAACCCTGAGAGATGAGAATATGTGCTTCATCCTCTCACAAGATTAATTTCATCCATAAATTTATGAAGGAAATCCTACTTAGATTTAAGCTCATAAATCCTTGAAGTGCTACCACTTTAGGAGTTTGATTATAGACTCTTGATTGTGACATATTTGAAGAACTTAATAAGGGTGAAAAGGTTGCTAGATCCCAAAAGTTCTTACACTCTAGCAATCCTTCTCTTTAAGGCTTGAAACCTAAGGCCCTAATGTGCTAGCACCTTAGATTTCAAGCCCTACCTCTTAGATATTTCTACTATAATATCCAAACATGCTTTATTGTTGCTGTAAAGGACTCCATATCCCTAAGGAATTAATCATTTAAGCTCTCTTGTGGTGAAAGTGATCAAAACTCTTTATTTTTAATCTCTCAATCTATCTACTAACACAACTAATACTAATTAAAGATAATTCACTTACAAACTTGTTGATGTTGCAAAAAATTTTCTACAACCATATGATACTCTCTTATTTGTTGCATACATTGATCTAAAGGTGGCCTAAACTTATCAAAAATTGCATACAACAATTGGGTATTAATCTAGTGGATTTATGTTGTATTTTCATTATCAATTGTTGCAATTTTGAATCATATTTGATGTTGTTGTTATAGTTTATTTATTGCTATTGTACTACTTTAATTTGCTACAATTTCATAAAATCCATAGTTATCTTTGTTGTCTAGTGTCTTAAAGAGGTATTACATGCATAATTGTACTTGGAAATAATCATATATATGTTATAAGTGTTCTTGTTTCAGGCATGTACTCAAATCATCTTATTACCTTTTATTTCTCCCTAACCTAGACATTGACTTAGGTGATCAAGAGAGGAGGTTGTAGGCTTGGGTAACAAACTTGCTACTTTGATCCCTTGAGGTCACCGGGGAAGCCTCCCCTATGGTGGACCTCCTACATCACTAAAACGAGGGGATTTCTTACTAAGCTGACAGTGGTAGTATTTCCTATAGTTACATAAGATTTGGTGATATTGTGTTGGGATTTGCACAACTATAAATCATGCAATAACATTTTGGCACCATTTTTTGGGAGGATTCGGTCATTCTCACATATCTTCTGGTAATATTATCCTGAATTCCTTATCTCATAATCTTATCTCGTGACTTGACTCGGGGTAGTTCCTTCACCTTCTTTTAATGATCCTAGAGGGATCATTTGGTGGCTCCGATAACATATTTTGAGGTGTCATCCTACTTTTAACTCTGTGATATTGAGCGCTCCCAAGTGATGAATCATGGAATTATCAGATATTCATAATTTCTAACCATACATTGATATTGATATCCTTTTTGGGTTCCCTAACAATGTTCTCCCATAATGGTTTGAGGGTTGTCCAAAATATGATGCTGATTCATCCCTAGCCATCACATATGTTGAAAAGTTAATAAAGCACACGAGAAGGATAAAGGTGAAACATGAAGATGTTCAGATGTTGTTTTTTTTTGTTAATATACTATTTGAGATACAAGTATTCCTTAAAAGGAATCTTAAACAAAAAATTATATCTTCCTTCACAGATATCGATACAAAATTTCTTGAATATTGGAGTCTAAATCAAACACTTGAAGATGCCCCACAATATATTAGAACAACCCTTTGAAAAGAGAAATCCTTTGAGGAAAATAGAGAAAACTGTGAAGAACAAGGAAAATACTTCTCCCAAATATTTAAAGAAAGCATCCAAAAGGATAAGGGAGTATGCAAGAAACTATTTCATCTATGTAAGGATGATTGTGTCTGAATTGGGCTATGTTCAATGAGACAACAAGAACATGATCACAAGCTGAAAAAATATGAACAAAGTCTCAAAGCTACATGAGAGGAAGACCTTAGAAAAAACTGTCTCCATTCGGAGAAAAAATTGTTTGAGTGGGTTTGGGACCCTTATATTTCTTGTTGTTGTGGTGAGGATGTTGCTTCCTTGGATTCTTGGGTTTATCTTTTTGTTGGGAAACTAAAGCTTTGTTGGAGGTACCTGCAGTGTTGATCACTCCAAGTTGTACAAGCTTATCTTCCTCTTTAATCAAAGCAACACAAAAGGACTCAAGAGTGGGTTTTTCATAAGCTTTTCCTAGAGCTTATCTCATGGCATAAAATGTATATACAAACACAAAATATGCACTACCTCACTTAGAAAGAATAAGATAGATGCAACACTCTTCCTCCATTTTTATCTTACATTCTTCACATAAAATTCTGAGTGTTTTAAACCTAGATAGATAGTCTCCAAGGCAAGAAAAATCACTTGGAATCAAGGTCAGTTGTTGATTTTCTAATTGTTGTACTCGAATAATATTGAGTTTACCAAATACAGATTCAATCTTCTCCCAAGCTTCTTCGGGGTCATCAATTTCTTGGAGGTGGTATCTTAAATCATGAGAGATGGACATTCTAATTAGTCCACGTGCTTCATCACTCCTATTATCTTATTTGGCTTTCTTATCATCATCAGTGGGTTATTTTTCCTTTCCCAAGGTAATCTAGTACAAGCCTTTACTTCTTAATAAATCTTCCATATGAGATTTCCATTGGAAGTAGTTGGTGCTGGTAAGAAAAATATTACTTGTAGAAACCATATTAAATATGCAGATAATAAGGATTTAAAAACTAAAAATGATGATCTCGATGGAAAGAGCTTAAAATGTTAATTGGTTTTAAAAAAACGGCACTGAAAACAGACTTCCGATGTGAGAGTTATTCCCTTTTAAAAAATGCATAAATGGTAACCAAATGACCACGTGATAGTGTAAGTTGCCTTATGAAGTGACCCACTTTTATAAAGAGAAGTGGGGATCACTTTTACAATGAGGTTACTTTATAACAGAAACGTTGCATGCAAAATAAATAACTCTAAAATAAAATATTAAAGATACTTATAGTGATTCACTTTTATACTTGAAGTGAAATACACTTTACAATTTTAGCATGAAATTTTTCAAAAAAAAAGTAACAAAAGAGAGACTTGAACTCAAGACCACTTACTTAACAAGGAAAGTTTTAACCAAATGGTCTAGCAAAACTTATTGTAATGTTCAGAACGAGGATTGGAGGTGGTTTTGTTGTTGTTGTTATTGTTGTTGTTGTTGATGACCTTGGAGAGTGTGCTAAAAAAAAAATATTTTCACACAAGAAAAAAAATTCGCTTCTCGATGACAACAAGGGTTAGATCTCGGTTAGCTTACTCGGAAGATGCACCTTTTCCTATCTGTTTCTGATTTTTCAAGATCGCATAGGGAACGGGGCAAAGAGCATACGCAAATCTAAAAGAGTAGCAACCCAGAAACAAATAATATCAAACCGAAATAAAACCAAAATAAAACTTTGCAGAAATTTAAAAAATGCGTATTCAGGGTTTATACCTCTAGATCTGACTGTAATGGCCATATCTTGGGAAAACAGAATCCTTTTCGAGTAAAACAAAAAGTGTTCCTAACTGAAACGAGTGCTCAGACGCAATGGAATAGTCCTCTTAGCCCAGAAATGTAAGGAAATGACAGAAAATGGAGATGAGGTAACTCGGCTTCACGATCTTGATCTACAATAGGAGCGGGTCTTCAAACAGGCTCTGATACCATGATCGACAACACAAGTATTCCAATAGAGGATGAACACCTTCAGTAACCACTCACATAACCAGATCAAATATTAACACACCTATGTTTTCATGTGGTAAAACCCCTACAGGGAAGCATCCACGACCCCAACCAATGCGACCACTTGGAGCAGTTTATTAATGCAAAATAAAAAGATTACAAAGAGATTTTACAATAGAGTTTCTCACAATCAATCATCGGCAAATGACCCTCCATGATCTTTAAATAGAGATCATGGACTAATCGGGTGTTAAGCCATGGATTAATGGTCGTTAATATCAAGGAGAGTATGAATCATCAGATCACTCTATGTTGGGAACATATCATGACTGTCGGATTTCCTAACTACAAATGCATACTAATGCATACTAAAGAAACACACTTTTACCTAATGAAACATTAGACCAAGTAGATCTTAACTAATTCCTAAGTGTCTAAATATCCTAAAATGACACGGGTCTTCATTGGGGGGTGACATGTGTGAGGTTCCAATAGGCATATAGGGTCTATGAAATGCACAAATCAAGGTGACACATGGCTCATTGATCATGGTTCCACGTCACCATGGTGACGTCATCCTGCTACATCACACCAGACTGAAAACCTTCCAACATCCCTCAGATCTCACAGTTACGGTGCGTCCACATAGATCCATGAATATATGGCTCACGTTAATTCGTAACTTCAACGTTCAGGAGTTTTGCGATGCAAAATTGTAATGACCATTTTCTTATTAATATGAATAATTTCATAAATAATCCTAAAGATCAGCTAATTATAATTAATTATTATATAACCTTAATTAATTATATGTTGTTAATTAATTATTATTTTTTTACTATGATTAGCTTAAGTATGATTAACTCTTTGATTAAGGGTTAATGTATGATTAATTATTAAGTGAG